>CAUYQG010071130.1:0-21512 GCA_963574415.1 Tarsius wallacei | reverse complement strand
TGCGCTACCATGCCCGGCTAATTTTTTGATTTATTGTAGAGATGAGGTCTCGCCTGCCCAGGCGGGTCTCGAACCCGCAGGCTCAGGCAATCCACTCACCTCAGCCTCCCAAAGGCGCGGGATTACAGGCTGAGCCACCGAGCCCAGCTTCGCTGCCTACTTTTAAATGGCGGTCTCCCTTGGAAAAATTACAGAGCGTAAGAACTGTTTTGAACTCAGTTTCCCAAATGGACTCGGACTCCTTGAGGGCAGGGCCTTAGCGCAGCTCCTGTTCCTAAGGCCCAGTCCAGATCCAGGCAGGAATCGCAGGTGCCATCTATCTTAGACTCGACAATGCCCAGCTGATGTCCCCAGCCTTGAGGTTGACAGCAGACACCTTCCCACGCCCTGTCTGGCTGTGTGTGTGACTCATCGGGCCCCTGCACAGAGAAGGTCATGCAGTGCCTCCCTGGAAGTGAGTCAGCAGGCGGATGGGGCAATCTGAGGCCACCTGGTGTAGACCATCAGCGTCTTCCGCCTAAGTCCCTCCTCCACTGCCTGCCCCCACCTCTTCTCTTTCTAGCTCCTTCCTCCCCCCTTTTCTTTCTCCTTTTCAAGTCTCCCCACCGCTGCCCCGTGACTCTGCCACAAACATGTGTGTACTCCCATAAGCCTGTATATCCCTGAAATGTCTTCAGGGTTGTGCTAGAATGGTCTTGCCCCACAGATCAAGACAAGGGGAACTAACCTGTATGAGGACAGATTTAACAAGCAAGGACCCTTCAATGTGGAAAGCAGAAACTAAAAGTGACATGTGCATAAGTTATCTGTTTCTGTGAAACAAATTACCCCAAAGCTGAATGAATTAAAACAACAATGATATTTATTGTTTCTCCTTTGAAGCATCAGGAATTTCAGGATGGTGTGATGGAACAGCTTGTCCCTAACCTGTGGTGTTTGGGGCGTCAGCTGGAAAACACCCAACATGATGGTTGGAATCATCCGAAGGCTGGGGGCTGAGGCTGGCTGTTGGCAGGAACCTTAGTGGAGACAACTCACTGGAACACCCATGGATGGCTTCTCCAAGTGACCAGGGCGTCTTCACAGCATGGTGACTGGGTTGCAAAGGTAAGTATCCTGAAAGAGAGCGATAGAGAGAGGGAGGGAAAGAAAGAGAGAGAGAGAGAGACCCAGAGACAGAGACATGGAGAAGGAGACAGAGAGACAGAGACAGCAAGACAGAGAAAGAGACAGAGATGGACAGAGAGATAGAGAGAAAGAGGGAGAGACAGAGAAAGAAAGAAAGAAAGAAAGAAAGAGCGAGACAGGCAGAGATACAGAGACAGAAAGACAGAGAGAAAGACAGAGATACAGAGACCCAGAGACAGAGAGACAGAGAGAGAGAGAGAGAGATACTAACCTAGTCCCAGCTCAGCAACCCCACCAGATGTTTGCTGCAGACCCTGTGACAGAGTTCCCAGGTCCCCTAAGGAACAGAACAAACCTGAAGCCAGGGTCAGTGGGGATAATGAGGCAGCCTGGCCTTATCACCGTGGCCTGTGGAGAGAACCAGACCTGGAATCCGGGTTCTCTCTCCCAGCTCTGTGACTTTGGGAGACTCGTTTAGTTTCTCTTGGTCCCTGTTTCCTCATCTGCAAAGTGGGTGACAGTCACGTTGTGAGCATTAAGGATTTATGAATGTGAAAGTACTTTGGAAACAGCAACAAACTACGTAGATGTTGGCCATTGTCATTCATTTTAGGTGATAACACAACTAATGAATTATGATATATAATTAGGTGGTTGGAAAATCATGAAAGTGTGATTATTCCCGGGTCTCTTCTTCCCTGCCTGCATATTAAATCCTGCTTTTGCTCACCCCCTTCCTGAAAAGGAAGCACTAGCTTACCCCAAGATGCAATAGTACTTTCGATTAAATACCTTCATTTGTGGTACATTCTTTGGCTCTTTGTCATGAATGTAGCAAGCAGACCTCAGACTTCCCATTGTTTCAAAACAAGGAGGTGCTCAGGCTGACATGAGAGACCTCTCTGGATGAATCTCCTTTCCCCTAGACATGCGCCCCTTTCTAGGGTCTCCCTCCTGGTCAACGGCACTCAGCAAACTCCCCTGCTCCTCCTTCCATCCAATCTGCTGCCAAGTCCAGCGATTCTACCTGCAGCCATTCTCCAGTTCAGCTCTCCTGTGGGCTCATCTCACTGGAACTCCCATGAGGGCCTCCCAGCAGCCTCCTGACCTCCAAGACCACCTTCCTCCTGGCCACAGGCACTGCCATAGAGAAGACCACATCCTACCCCTGCTCAGAGGCTCTCCTGACTTCCCAATCCCCACCTAAACCCCCAACTCTTTCTCACAATCAGGTCCTCCCTGCTCTAGCCCCATCCCCTTCCCTTGCCCTTGAACTCTGTATCTTGTGGTGTCTTAGACATGTACATACATTTCCACCTATTCCCTTTGATCTTCTTTTTCCCTTTACCCGGGATGTAAAGGGAAAAAGAAGATACCTTTATTCTTACCCTTAATGCAAATCAATACTTCAATGTCCAGCTTTAAAGCTGTTTGCTCCATCCTCCCTTTCCCTATCCTTTCAGCTAGAATCAACCTCTCCTTGCCCTCTGATTCTAAAACCCCATCTCTGGAATTCTCTACAGCATCCACAATTGGTAACTTATGCCTGAATAGACCTTTGTAGCTTTTGCGATCTGTTCCAATAACTCATCTTACTTGATAGTGAGCCAGCGAGGCATGTGTTTTCCAAATAAGGAGACTCCGCTGAGACAGAGACTGCTGTGGATGCATTTTCTTCTCCTATGATGTGGAAGTTTCTACCTGACAACATGACACCCAGCTGGAGACTCATTTCCCAGACTCCTTTGCAGTCACGTGTGGCAGGTGACTAAGTTCTAACCAATGGGAGGTGAATGGAAGTGCTGGGTGCCATTTCTGAGCCCAGCCCTTGAGGAGTGGGCCTGGCCCTCATTCCACTTTTTGGGTCAAAAGATTTAAGGTTGGCAGAGCAGCAAGAGAGGAGGAGCTTGGACCCCTGATGCCTGAGGAGCTGCCATGATAACCACAGACTACCTCTCTGAACTTTACGATGAGAGAAATAAGCAACAATATCGTTAAAGCTATTACAGTCTTCTTTGTCATGGCATCTAAGCTGATACCTTAGCCAATGCAAATGATTTGTCCAAGCATATAGGGCAGAGCAAACCTAACTCTAGACCCCAATAGATGATGTTGCTCGCCTTAATTATAGTAATTTGGTCTTGGATACACACCTTTTATTTATCTTCACCCTTCCCTCCTCGCTCCATCATAAACACCTTGGATATTTATTTAGAGCCGAGATTTCACCTTGTCACCCAAGCTGGAGTGCAGTGGCATAATCATGGCTCACCAAAGCCTCAACCTCCTGGACTCGGGAGATCCTTCCACCTCAGCCTCCCGAGTAGCTGCAACTGCTGGCATGCATCACTACACCTGGCTAATGTTTTTATTTTTTGTAGAGACAAGGTCTCGCTGTATTGCCCAGGCTGGTCTTGAACTCCTGAGCTCAAGTAATCCTCCTGCCTCGGCCTCCCTAAGTACTGGGATGACAGGCATGAGTCACCATGCCTGGCATCTTGGTCACTTATCAAAAGATTGTTTCATGAGTACCAGGCATTATTTTAAAAACTGGTGATACCAAAGTGATTAAGGCAAATGATATTCCATCCTTGTGGAGTTTACATTTTAGTGAGAAGAAAAAGACTGCAAAGCTTTCAGTAAGTGAATCTATAACATGCCAGGTGGTGGTGAGTGTTGTGGACATAGATCTGGATGATGTGCTGGTGAATTAATCAGGGGGCGGGTGGTGACTTTAGCTATAGAGTGACCAGAGAAAGTTTCCCTAAGAAAGCGTTATTCAGTCTGAGAACTTAATGATAAGAAGGCAATCATACAGTGATCTCAATTAAGATCATTCCAGGCAGAAGGAACAGTAACAGCAAAGGTATTGAGGCAGGAACAAAAGTAGCTTTTTTAGGAGGAAGAGTAAAAAGACAAGGATCTTAAAACAACAACAACAAAAAGCCTTACCACCCACAGTGTCTTGCATGCAGCAGGTGCCTAATAAATGCCTGATACACTGGACAAGAAAGATCTCTAATGCTTGACACCTGTGTCTCCATCCAGCAGTCTGGCGTTCTGGAACACAGTGGGTTCTGGACCCACCTAGATTTTTCAAGACTGTGGCCTGCACTGCTTACTGGATAATGCTTTGTTCTTCCTACATGAACTAGGATGGCCCATTAGCAAGATGTTAATTTCTTATTTTTCTTGAAAATATTCCAGCATGTAACAAGTAGTAGGAACCTGCTGTATCCCATTCAGAGGCCTCTGAGTCCCACCTTGGCATGAGTATCAGTCAGTTGTGTCCGCAAATGTGCTGTATAGCAAACCACCCTGACAGTTAGTGGCTTACTACAATAAGTGTGTGTTTCCTTGCTTTCCATTTCTGCAAACCAGCCGTGGCTCTAGAGGTTCTGAGCTTGGATCCAGACTGGTTTCAAGCCTGCTTCTGTATAGTCAAACCCATCATGTTCCAAAGAGGAGATGTGGTTTTGGTGAGATCACACAGCTCGTTGATATGAAAACCTCAGATAAAACCAAGTCTTCCACTTCTAGGTTAGCCTTCAAACTAAGAGCAAATGGGTAAGACAAACACTGTGAAAGGGTACTCCATGAACTCCTCATTGTCTTTGGATAATTGGTTAACCAGGGCACATTTCTCATGGCAGATGGCAGACACACAATAACGCAAGCACATTTAATACCTCTGCTCACGGCACATCTGCTGATGCTTCGTTGGTCAAAGCAAGACACACTATGAAGACCAACATCAGTGGGGCAGAGAGAGATACATACTTCACCCTCAGTGGGAGAGGGAGGAGAGTAGTGTCCACTGACCAGTCTATCATGGCACACACACACACACACACACACACACACACACACACACAAATATATATATGTGAAGGGAGACTCAAAACCCCCCAGAATTTATTTATGAGCAATTGTGTATTTATTCTTGCAGGTTTAAGTTTGTCACCTTCAAAGTACTCACAATCTGATGCAATGCATCTATCAAGATGCTTTTTCCACTGCCCACAACAGTTTTTGAATTTGTCCATTTTGATGCCTTTTAGTGTTTCTGCTGTTTTTTGTTTCACCTCTTCCATATCAGCAAAACATTTTCCTTTGAGGACTTTTTTCATCTGGGGGGACCAAAAAAAGTGGCTCTGGGCAAGATCAGGTGAATAGGGAGGTTGGGGCAAAAACTGCTGAACACCCAGCATGGTGTGGGCAGGTGTGCTTGTAAATGCATTGAAAGAATCTCCAAAATGATATTCACTGAAGCTGAATGCATCCTCTCACAACAATGCTAGTTGGTATACTGATGCCGATGGGTTCCTAGAACACGTACCTAGCAGGGAAGCCTATACTACGAGGGGCCTGCCCTACAAAAAGTAATTCTGGGTTTCTTTGGGTCCCCCAATTCAGACTCTCCTCCGAAGCTTAATCTTTAGCCAGAGGTTTCCCCAGTAAACGTGCTCCTCAGTGGAAACCCGCTTCACTGTTTAGATTTGCAGCTGCTTTGGTGGCTGGCCCCCATCTCTGAGAGGTAAGATGCTGTGCGGTGACTTCACTGTTCTTGGGACTCTTCTTGCCACATCATCTGCATCCCCCTCCCAGCTGGGAGTCTGGAACCCAAAGCTCAGAGGTCTCCTCCAAGGTCATAAGGGATAAGGGGAGCACCTCTTTCAACCAGATGCCGAGGGGACCTCAGAAGGGCACACAGTATAACATCTTCCAGAAAGGATGGTGAGGACCAGCCCCTGCCAAGCCTCCTCAGCATGGAGGTGAGTGTTTCTTATTACAGCAAAGTAAATGAGCGAACCATCTTGAGGGGGGATTGCGAGCTCTACAAGGCAGCGCCACTGGGAAACTGAGACTGGGGAAAATGCTTAAGTAAAGAGCCAGAGGAGAAGTCACGTGGACCCCTTCTCGCAGAGTCTGCCTTGTCAGTCTGCTGTCAGTTTGAAGACTCATTTGGGAGTGAGGAGACCTGGTTCTGTCTTGGGCTTTCACGTCAATCAGCTATGGGAGCTCACGGAAGCCACATCTTCTTTCTGGGCCTTAGTGAGTCTGACTGTAGCAATTGTCCTCCAAATCCTAGGTCAGTCCCAGCAACAAGAGGATCTGCAGTGCCGCCAGAAGGACAAGGATTTTTGGTTGATGGATCTGGAGGAGACATTGTTGGAGCTGGTTCAAGAAAGATGGGAGGTTTAGATTGAGAGAGAGAGAGGGAAAGAGGGGGTAGGGAGAGAAAGGAGAGAGAGAAAGAGAGAAAGAAAAAGAGGGGGACAGACAGAGAAAGGAGAGAGAGGGAAAGAGAAAAGGAAAGTGGGGGGGCGGGAGAGAAAGAGAGAGGGAGGGAGAGAGAGAAGGAGAGAAAGAGAAAGAGGGGGTCAGAGAAAGGAGAGAGGGAAAGAGAGAGAGGGAAAGTGAGGAGAGAGAGAGAAGAGAGAGGGAGAAAGAAGGGGGAAAGAAAGAGAGGGAAAAAGAGACAGAAATGGGGGAGAGGGGGATAGAGAAGGGAGAGAGATAAGGAAAGAGAGAGAGAGAGAGGGAAAGAGAGAAAGAGAGAGGGGAGAGAAAAGGAAAGAGGGAGAGTCGTGTTCTGAGCTTCTGTTGCCTATTAAGCAGTGCTGGAGGCTTTACATATGTGACCAGATATTAGAACAAGATTCTTCTAGCACCAATTGCAACCTGAAGAGTCCATGTGATCGATGTTAAGAGAATCACCCTTTCCCATGCCAACAGGCAAAGGAGATGGCCTCATCCCAGACCATCTACTGGTTCTCAGCCAGCCAAGGGTAGAGCCTGGAGTAAACAAAGAGGGGAGGAGGTTTCTCTGTTGCCTCAGGGGAGGTGCCTGGGTGCCATGGTCTGACCTCAAGCCCAGGGCTTTGGAATGTTGGAGGCCCAGAGGACTGGGCCTGGGAGATCGTACACGGACCTGGGTGGGAAGTGGGGTATTAGACTGACCCAGGGAATCCCAAACAGGAGCAAAGGCGGATGAGTGCTCTGACATTGCTTCCAGACAAGGCTGCCGTGCTGGGATCTTCCTCCCCACAGAATTGGTCAGGGCAGGAAGGAGAGAGTGCGCCCCCCCCCGCCCCCATACTAGAGATGGCAACGCCAGAGAGTCACCACGATGGAGAAGCATGGAAGGGAGCCCATCAGAGGCTGCACCTAGAGGAGAGAGTGAGTAACCTACCCTCCAAGCCCCACTGTCTTTTGAAGGGAAGGGCACAACTGATTAGGCTGCCTGCTGTGCATCTACTGGGGGAGGAGCGATCCCTGAGCAGAAAGGCACAGCCAGAGCTCAGGGGACTGCAGGATGTGGCTCAGAGGCCCTCAGAAGTGCCGAAGATGTGCCTCTCAGTCACAGCCAGCTTGGGCCATCCCCAGACAGGCCCAGAGGAAGGGTCACCCAGATGAGTGCGAGCAGTCCTCTCTCATACTCCTCTTTCCCCCAGCTTTGGTGGAAGGCACATCCCAATGACAGAAAAGATCAATGAAGGTGTGAGCAGGCATGGGAAGGAGGGGAAGAGAGAAGCCAGCAGTGCCCCCTTTCTCACTGCAGGTCACAGTCGGAAGCAGGCCTGAGTCAAGTCGAGATTGGTGTCCTTGAGTCAGGCGCTGTGACTCACACCTGTCATCCCAGCACTTTGGGAGGCTGAGTGAGAGGATTGCCTGAGCCCAGGAGTTCTATTCTAGCCTGGGCAACATAGTGAGACTTCATTTCTACCAAAAAAAAATTTTTTTTATTAGCCATGTGAGGTAGCACGCATCTGTACCCCCAGCTACGTGGGAAGCTGAGAAGGAAGGATCCCTGAGCTCAGGAGATTGAGGCTGTGTAGAGTGAGACCGTGGGAGGCCGAGGTGAGAGGACTGCCTGAGCCCATGGGTTCGAGACCAGCCCGGGCAAGTTGGCGAGACCTCATCTCTACAATAAATCAAAAACTTAGCTGGGCATGGTAGTGCGCACCTGTAGTTCTGGTACTTGGAAGGCAGAGGTGGAAGGATCACCAGAGCCCAGCAGGTCGATCCTGGGGCACCTGTGAGCATGCCACTGCACTCCAGCCTGGGCAATGGAGTGAGACTCCAACTAAAAAAATTAAAAAAAAAGATTGGAGTTGTGTTGAAGAGCTGGGGGGCAGAGCATTCTCATGTCTGAACTTCGAGACTTGCTGTCATTGTAGCATTTTATTATTCGAAAGTGTGCAGAAAAGTCAAGGGTCCTGCTAGAGCAGGTGAGTGAAGTTATGTCTACTAAACAAATTAGAAAGATGCAGAGGACAAGAAAATAAAGATGTGTTCTGTTAGATCAGGAGTGATGTTTATCCAGCATTCTGGAGGCATGAGCCTTGGCTCACTCAGTCCTCACTTTTCTTAAGACTCAGCTTTCCAGTAACAGTTGGGAAACATCTTTCTGGGCATGTTGATGGGTATGTTGAGGAAAGAAGGTCTTCCCCTGAGTAACAAGCTTGTTTGTTTAACCAGTAAGCAAAATTAAACTTGCTTCCTTATCACAGGACTTCTCAGAGCCTTTAATCTGCGAATGTGCATTTTGGACTGCAAGAGGATGACTTCTTTGAGAGCACTTCCCATGCCCATTTGATGACATATGTGCTTAGAGTGTGTGTTTAGGAGATTCAATGAAGGGTTTGGAAAATGCTGCCCTATAACTCAGTGATAGCATCTTTGACTGGTAAGTAAGGGATGTCCTGGCTGCATTTTTTATTCTGGAAAGAGTAGAGACAGGTCCGGGTCACCTTAGGAGAAGATGATTTATTAAAAAGATAAACATGGAAATAAGGAAGTCAAGATTCTCAAGCAGAGAGGTCAGGCCTCACTGGGACTGAAACAAAATTTAGAAATTGGAAAGTCATTCAAAAGACAGGACAGCTCTGTGGTAATGATTTATTGGACACGACACCAAATGCACAGGAAACAAAAGAAAAGTAGATAAATTGAACTACCTCAAAATTTAAAACCTGTGGGCCTCAAAGAACACACCAATAGAGTGAAAATGCAACATATAGAATGGGAGAAAATGTTTCTAAATCATCTACCAGCTGGTTCTGGTAGACAGAATAGTTGAAAAATGAACTATGGCAGAAATGGCAGGTTGCATGGCAAGGGTGCCCTGATGATGGGGGAAAGAATCATCTTTTCTGAAAATAGTGCTGGGACAACTGAATATTCACATACAAAAGGATGGAGTTGCACGCTTCATATATAAGTGAATTTGAAATACTCAATAAACCTAAATGTAAGAGCTAAAACTATGAAACTGTAACATGAAAACAAAGGTTTAAATATCTATGGCCTTGAATTAGACGAGGGTCTCTTAGATAGGACAACAAAATCACAAACCACAAAATAAAAACTAGATCAATCAGACATTATGAAAATCACAAACATGTGTGCTTCAAAGGAAAATCATGGAGAAGTGAAACTACAACCCATAAAATGGGAGAAAAATCTTTGCAAGTCATATATCTGGTAAGGAATTTGTATCCAGAATATATTAAAAAAACTCTTACAACATAATAATGAAAAGATGAATAACCCAATTAAAAACTGGCAAAGCATCTGAATAGGCATTTTTCTCAAAGGAGATATCTAAATGTTCAATAAGCAGAGAGATTCTATATTATTAGTCATCGGGGAAATGAAAACAAAACCACAGTGAGATATCCACGATATCATATCCATGGTAATAAAAATGACAGATTATAATAAGTGTTGGCAAGGACATGGAGAAATCAGAAGCCTTATACACTGCTGGCGGGACCGTAAAATGGCGCAGACCCTTTGGAAACAATCTGACAATTCCTTAAAAGATTAAGCATAGAGGTGCCATATGATCCAGCAATTATACTCCTAGGCATGCACTCAAGAGAAATTAAAGCATGTCCACACAAACACTTGTGCACAAATGTTCATAGCAGTATTCTGCATAATATCCCCAAAGTAGAAATAGCCCAAATGTTCATCATCTGATAAGTGAACAAACGGATGTGGCATATCTGTACAATGGAACATTATAGGGCAATACAAAGGAATAGAGAGGACTTGCTGATACATGCCACAGCATGAGTGAACTCCAAAGAGATTATGCTAAACAAAAGAAGCCAGTCACAAAGGATCGCATATTATACAATTCTATTTATATGAAAAGTCCAGGAAAATCTATTGAGATGGAAAGTAGATGAGTGCATTGTTTAGGACTATGGGGGCTGGAGAGACGGAAGGGGTGGGTTGGGGCAGGGGAATGGCTAAGAGGCCTACAGGTTTTGTGTGAAAGGGCTAATAAAAATGTTATAAAGTTGCTTTGGTAAAGACTGCAAAACTGTGTTATACTAAGTCATTGAACTGTATAAATGGTTGAATTGTATGATATGTGAGTTACATTTCAGTAAGTTTGTCACATGTATTTGCTACATAATATTTGTTCTCCTCTTCCCTGACAACACAACACATCTGATTCAAGGCACTCCACTAAAGAACTACATTTCCAAGCCTCCCTAGCTAGTGTGGTCATCTTACTGCTTCCAGCCAATATTTTTGTGACATCCCAGAAGGCTGAGTCTGTTAGGACACTTGTCCTTTAGTTCCTTCTTATTTATTCCTGCAGCTGGCCTAGAACTAGAGTTGACCCCGAGGATGAAAATCACATGTTAAGAAAGCTAGAAGTGGCCAGGCACAGTGGCTCATGCCTGTAATCCCAGCACTTTGGGAGACTGAAGCAGGAGGACTGCTTGAGTCCAAGAGTTCAAGACCAGCCTGGACAACATAGTGAGACCTTGTCTCTACAAAAGAATCCAAAAAAATTAGCCAGGCATGGTGGTGCACACCAGTAGTCTGGCTACTTAAGAGGCTAAGAGAAGAATCACGTGAGCCCAAGAGGTCAATGAAGTGGTGAGTAGTGATTGTGCCACTGCACTCCAGTCTGGGTGACAGAGTGAGACTCCAACTCAAGAAACAAGAAGAAAGAAAGAAAGATAGAAGGAAAATGAAGAGCTTGGGTCCCTGGTGACCCTAGGGAGTCACAGCATACTATTCTTGGATTGCACACCCTTAGAATTATTTTATGTGAAAGAGAAACAAACTTCTAGCTTAGGTTCCAGTCAGTGTTGGCTTTCCTTTTTTATGGAGACCCTTATAGTACCTGACCTAATCTGGTTACCCAAGGTTGTAGACAGTAGAACCAATATCCAAACCCTCCCCACTTCCCTTTACCTTATGTGGACATTCTTTCCATCGAATGACTTGAAGTTCAAAGGAGAAGAAGTGATCTTGCAAAGACAAGATTGCCTGAAATGCAAAGTTCCCATGGGAGGAAAGTGGGAGATGACAGGTGGAGCAGAGCGGCAGTGACTGTAGAGCCTGAAAAGTTGAGGTCGTAGTTTATTCTACAGGCCAAAAGCTGTAGACACCAGGCTCGGTGGCTCATGCCTGTCATCCAAGCACCTTGGAAGGATGAAGTAGAAGGATCATTTGGGCCCAGGAGTTTGAGATCTACCTGGGCAACATGTGAGGCCTTGCCTCTACAGTAATAAAAAATGTTAAAAACTTAGCAGGGCTTGGTGGTGGTGTGCACCTTCACTCTCTTCTGGGAGGCTGAGGTGAAAGGATCCTTTGAGCCCAGGAGGTTGAGGCTGCGGTGAGTGGTGATGGTGCCACTGTATGCCAGTATGGGTGACAGAGTGAAACCATGACTCGAAACAAACAAATAAATAAGTGAAAAAAATTTAAAATAAAGCAGATATGATCTTGTCATTTTTTAAAAAAGCCATGGAATACCAAGATGAAAGGAACTCTTGGGACAGATTAATCTGTACACATACTACACTAAGTGATTAGATTAAGGCAAGCTAAATTTACCCAGTGGGTGAAGAGAGAAAACATATAGTAATGAGCCTGGACATTAACTGTTGCAGCCACGTAGATTAAGTCCCAACAAACTGTTCTTAAATTGACTCTCGGGGAATCTTCAAAGAAACCAATGACAGCAAAGCACACTTATTTATACAAATGTGGAGAGAATGTTTTTTTTTCACTTGATGAAATGCTCCTTTAGTTCAGGCTATCAGCATCCCTCCCTCATGGGATGTCCCAGAATGCACAGGTGTGGACCACCATCCCCAGCTAATTTTTTATTTTTTGTAGGCAGGTCTCACCATATTGTCCAGACTGCTGTCAAACCACCGGGTTTAAGCAATCCTCCTGTCTTGGCTTCCCAAAGTGTCAGGATTACAGGTGTGAACTATAGCACCCAACCAAAACCTATCTTATATTAGTTGACCAGGTTCTTAGAACTTTTCTCTCAAGAGGGTGGAGCTAAAGAATGGCCCCAGTTCTCATAGGGTAAGACTTAGGGGTGGTACTCACCCTGATTCTTTGGCAAGGTCTGGATAAGATCCAGGTCTCCTGAGCCTTTGCCTATGATCAGTGCATTATAAAGTCTTCCTCTTAGGCAAAGACAATTCAGCTTCGTCCTCAATGGTGGATATCCAGGACCCACAGGGGCTCAGTCTGACTTGTGTCCTCCTCAATTTGGGGTGTCTCCTTCCCTCTCTTCTGGGTTGGGTCTCTACATTTCCTCCTCACTGCTTGCGAATGACATTTGTCCTCTTCCTCCAGCCCTTCTGGAGATTTAAAAGGCCATTGTGAACATTATTGGGTTACTCTGAGTGTTGATTTTATGATTTATTTTGTTAATGAAATTGGAGAGCACTTGGGTTGTTAGTGTGGGTTCTGTCATCAGACCCATCTGACAAGTCAGCCCAATAACTCCCTGTGCCTCACTTTCCTCACTTTGAAAAGGGACACAATAACGCTGCCTACATCATAGGTTGTTGTGACAATTAGTGAGCACATGCACATCAGTGCTAGACAAAGGAAGTGTTCAGTCAATATTAGCCAAGACAGAGAGGAACAGGAACCTAAAAGCAGTCTTCTAATACTTAAATGGCAACAGAAGAAAGTGAGGCAAATTCTGTGTGTCAAAATTAAAACCAAGTGAGCAGAGTTGTCTTCCAAATGAAGAACACCAATCTAACCAACCACTGAAGGTGTTTAGCAAAGGAATCAGAGAGACAGAGTGAGCGCCCCATCCCTGGAGGCATTCAAGCTGAGCTCTCAATGAATTAATGCTGTAGCGGGGACTCCAGCCTCAAATGCAGAAAAGGTCCAGTCACATCCAAGTCTCTTTATACCAGAAACTCCATAAAACACATGCAAGTTGTAAGTGAACAAGAGTCAAGTATTCTTTAAAGTGTAAAGATCTGCAACAGGAAACAATCAAATAAGGACCAATTTCAATTGAAAACAAGCTCTCAAAGGTGACTGCTCTTTTTTTCAGTCTAGAGAGTCCCTTAAATACCCCAGGCAAGGAGAAAGTCCCCTTAGAAAGGGGAGACAATTCAAAGGAGGAAACAGTTCTCTTTGAAGCTTACAAAAGATCTGAAATGAGAAAGAGGCTGGTACAGCAGTTCAGTACTCTGGGAGGCTGAGGGTGGGAGTTCAAAACCAGCCTGGTCAACATAGCAAGACCCTACCTCTACAAGAAAATCAGCATGGTGTGGTGGCCCATACCTGTAATCCCAGCCACTCAGGAGGCTGAGGCAGAAGGATCACTTGAGCCCAAGAGGTCAAGGCTGTAGTAACCTGTGATCATGTCCCTGCACTCCAGACTGGAGGAGAGAGTGAGACTCTAACTCAAAAAAAAAAAAAAAAAAAAAAATCGAGAAGGCAGGAGGGAGGGGAAGCGGGGGAGAAGGGGAGAGAGAAAAACCAAGCTTTCACAGCTTTAGATCAGACTTTCAAGTGGAGGCTGGGCCATGGCCAGGCAGGCCGGGCAGGGGTCCACAGGGCTACCCTCCCTCCCCAACCCTGTTCATCAACTCCTGCCACAGGAGACCCCATCCCTTTCCTTCCTCTGGAAGGGCAAGACTCGCTTTGGATCCGTGAGGTTTCATGTCTGGGCAGAGCAATCTGCTCCCCTCTGCTGGCGCCCAACTCTGAGCAAGAGAATGGAACCAGCTTTTCTCTCATTGAGAACCACCACTTCTGATGACTCCGAACTGGCTGTCATAAATGCTTAAAAAAAAACAAAACACAGGCCCCACCAGGGGAACTCAACATGAAATATTTTCAATTCTGGTGTCTGTGGAGGGTGTGTGTCTTCTTGTTCTGGCTGACCTCCTCAGTCACTGGGAAGAGGCACGTGCCTATTTCATGTGGTTGCCAACCACAGTGCCTTCTTCCTCCTCCTGGTCACATGACTGAGCCCTGGCCAATTACAGAACTTCATTCTCCTGCCACCTGATTGAGAAGAGTGTATCACCTGAGCAGGACCAATCAGGGCCTTCCAAAGATACTAGAATTCTATGAGCCCTGAGATAGTGCCCATTCTCTGGGGTGGTGGAGTATTAGGGCCAGGTAAGACAGGTGCTGCTAGGAGCTTTCTTTCCCACCCATGGAGAGAGGAAGTTCCCAGAAGGAAGGCAGAACTGAGAGCTGGAAAGCGAGTGACAGAGCCCTGCCTATCCAGTTTAAATGCCCAAATCTGGCTCTGACTACAAGCAGCTCAACTCTTGGACTCTGAAGTTATATGAACCGAAGAAGAAATTAATTAGATTTCTGTCACTTGCAGCCACAACCCTTCTGATGAATACAAAGTCCAGACAAAACAGAGTGTCAAGGCACATCTGTTCAAGAAACTCAATAGGTCTTTTGCACAATGCTTTTGAAAGAGAATGTCAGGTCAATCCAGGACTTTGGAAACATTTGGTGAAAAGTAAATAAAATACACGGAAAGTCACTTGATTTTTTGTCCCTGTCATTCTTGCTGGCTGCCTAGGATCAGAGTGATGGCAACAATCAGATTGTAGCCCATGCTGGGTGCAAACAAGGTCTCCAATGTCATATAACTGAGCTAATTTTGAAGGCATAGGCTCCCCTCAATTCTTAAAATAAAAAGCCCCCCACACTTGTGTCAATCATGCAGTCAATTAAGAAGCCTCAAAATGACAAACCACCAGATTGTCAAGGTAGATTAAAGATGCAGAAGAAGTTTCTGACGGTTGGGATAATTAGACTGTCATCCTGCTGCTTGGCTGATCTGCTTGCCAGAGAAAGGAATGTGGAGAAGCCCAGGATGATTTTCACAGGTGGTCGAGGGAGCAAACTCCTCCAAACTCTCCCTGCTTGGCCCAGAGCAGGGATGGGTATGCCAGAACCCGGAGCCTGGGGGTGAGGTAGGGGTGTGTGTGTGTGTGTGTGTTTATTCCTGACATCTAAAAATGGCCAATGTGAACTTTAACCAAGCAGTCCCATCAGTCTGCAAGCCACAGGCCCTTTCCACCACTATCTGCCCAAGTGGCTTTATTCAAGGTTCAGTTTATTGCCCAACAATTGACTTTCTTCTCTTTTCTCTGGGAGTCCCTGAGACCCTCTTTGAACCTTTGATGTATTATCAAATTTCAGAGTTGATTCCTTCCAACTCACACCTCTTCCCAGCCAGTCTGCAAAAATCTCCGTGAACATTGTTATCTTCATCACCCCGAGACCGAGAGCTCCAACTGAAAGAGACATTCAGCTCCCAAAGACTGAAAGGAAGGGCTGTCCCCAGTGTATAGAGTTAGGCTCCTCCCACCCACATCTCCTTGGGGGTGGCGGGTCCCTATTGCTTTGCTGCAGTGCTATAAAAATCCTGTGTTGATATACACATGAGGCCCCCACAGGCAATCCAGTGGTAACACCGTGAGATAAGGAACATGGTACTTATTGATATCTTCTCAGGGAGATCTGTGGGGGGATTGAAGGAAAGACTTCACTGTGCTGCTTGTGACCATGGTAGCTAAAGCCACTTTCCCAAGAGTGGGGCCAATGAGCACCAAGGTGTTCACCCTACTGGGTGAGAGGTACAGGTCTGGGGCCAGAGGGGGATTACTTTAGCTGATTGAGGAGATTGAGGGGAGCAGACGTCCATCTCAACTAAAGCCCCTTGGGCAGATAAGCTGTGGAAGGTGCCTGTGATTTGCAAACTGATGGGGCTGCTTGATGACAGTTCACTTGGCCATTTCTAGATGTCAGAAATACACACACACACACACACACACACACATCTCACCCTCAGTCTCTGAGTTCTGGTATACCCATCCCTGCTCTGGGCCAAGCAGGTGAGCATTCAGGGGAGTTTCCTCTCCAAACCACCTGTGAAAATAATACCAGCTTCCCTCTTGTATTAAAGAAGGCATTTATTTGCCCAGCAATTACTTCCTTCCCTCTCCTTGGGGAGCCCCCCCCCATCCCTATTTGAAACTCTGAATGCACATATCAAATTTCAGAGTTGATTCCTCCAGCCTTCCCTGTTTTCATGACCTGTTGCTGCCATAACAAATCATCATCATCTCAGGGGCTTAACACAACAGAAATGTATTCTCTTAAAGTTCGAGAGTTCAAGAGTCCAAAAGGGCCTTCCTGGGTTAAAATCAAGGTGTGAGTATCACCGAGCTGTTCTCCTTCTGGAGGTCCCAGAGGACAATCTGTTTCTATGCCCTTTCCAACTTCTTGAGCTGGAGACGTTGACTCGAGTCCCTTCCAGCTTCAAAGCCAGCAGCATGACACCCTCTCTCTGACTGCTTCCTCCTGCCTTGTCACATGGCCTTCTGGTCACACCTCTGCCTGTCTCCCTCTTATGAGGACATTGGTCATTACTTCAGGTTCACTCAGATAGTCTCCCCATCTCAAAAGTTTCAATGTAATCACGACTGCGAAGACCTGTATTCCATATGATGCAACATTTAGAGGTTCCGGGTTTAGGACTGGATCTCTTTGGAGGTCATGATATAGCCTATGACACTTCATAATGTGGGTTGAAAAGTGATGTCAGACTTGACTTGAAAAGTGAAGCAGGCACTCTCAGCCTGGTGGCAGGAGTTCAAATGAATGCAGGACAGCCTGGCAGTCTCTATCAAGAGTAAAATAGATTCTCTCTTGGATTCAGCTGTTTCTTCTAGGAATTTGTCTAATCAACTTCTAAGAATTCGTCATAAGGATATACTTGGAAGTGGATATGTAAGGATGTTTCTTCCAGCATTGTTTATAACAGCCTAAATTTGTGAACAACCTGGATAAACTCAGCTACGGGGCTGGTTGGATAAATTAAGGAACATCCATAGCATAAAACACTGCACAATTGTAAAAAAGGACGAGAAATTTGTGTGAGTTAATGTGACCAAGTCTTTAAGGTAAGAGAATGAAATAAAGGACAGGATAGTGTGCCAAGTGTGTCCCATCTGTGGAGATGAAAGAAGAGGAGCGTGTGTATCTTTGTGTTTATATAAGCCTAGAATGTTCCTGAAGGAGACAGAGGAGAGGTTGCCCCCTCTATGGACGGTGACTAGTAGGTTGGAGGTATGAAGTGGAAGAAGTTTTAGCTTTCTATCTTGGGTATTTATTACTCTTTCTTTTTTTTTTGAGTTGGAGTCTCACTCTTGTTGCCCAGACTGGAGTACAGTGGTACACTCTTGGCCACCACAGCTCTGGTGATCCTTCCGCCTCAGCCTTCCAAGTAGCCGGAACTACAGGCGTGTGCTATCATGCCCGGCTAATTTTTGATTTATTGTAGAGACGAGGTCTCGCCAAGTTACCTGGGTGGGTCAGGCAATCCACTCACTTAGGCCTCCCAAAGTGCTGGGATTACAGGCTGAGCCACTGAGCCCGGCCTTATTACTCTTTCAATGAAAAAAAAAAGTTAATGAAAAATAGAACATTGGTTAAAGGGCTGACTTTTATTAACTGTCCAAAGCACCTCTACTTTCTGGTCTTGTCTAACTCCCCAATCCCCACCCCCAAGGCCAAGGTTGCCTCTCTCTTTCTAACACCCCCACAGGCTCACCTTGCCTTTCTTCCTGGAGGCCCCTACAGGTATCTTTTGAAGCCAGGTTGATTTCACAAGGTTACACGTGGGGAGGTGAAGGGAGCATTGAGGATGGGCAACTGGAAATGGCAATCATTTTCTCTGGCCCTCTGGGAGAGGATGGCAGGATGATCATCTCAACCTAGAGTTGAATACTCTGCAGTTCTGATCTTAGTTGCATAACCTTGAGCAAGTCACTGAACCCCTTGGAACCTCAGTTTCCTCATCTGCAAGATAAAAATTATATTATAAAATCAGGGTTGTGGTGAGAATTAACATACAAAGCAAGCCTATAGGAGATGGGTGCTTTGGAGTGGGTGCCCTCCTTGGACCCTAACCCCACACTCAGACTGTGTTGGTGGGTGGGACACATACATCTGAGGAGTGTAGACCTACAAGTATGTAGAGGATCTTCAGAGCTGGTGGTGAAATACCCAGGAAAACTTAGAGAACTATATTTACTGTGAACCCCTTCTTAACTCACTGTATTCTATACCCCCCTCTTAGCTCATGTTTGATATGTTACATAAATTCTTAGCTCACATTTGATATGTTATATAAATTCTTAGCTCACGTTTGATATGTTATATAAATTCTTAGCTCACGCTTAATATGTTATATAGATTCCTACCTCACATTTACTGAATTTCTAACTCTACCTCAAATCCTGTGAGACTGGACACATAATAGGTGCCTGGTAGTGACTGCAATTGTAAAGCTGTAATTTAAACAGTGTTTGTATTTAACCCTGTTAAGTTTCAACTTTTGCAAGTAATGTAAATGCTGAGCAAGCAACAAACCCCCTCCCAAACTCCCAAACATTCCTTTACTTAGATTATAGTAGACCCAGCGGCGCCAGACCCAGTGGCACCAGCCACCCTCCTGACAGGCAGGCTCTGCGGTATCTCAAACCTGCTGCCTGCCTGCTTAAGCATTTTGCTCGGTTAGCAGTTACCTGTCCATCACAAGTAACAAAGCCGGAGCCCACACAAATCGGACTCGAATCAACCAATCAAAATCTCTGTAACTACGTCACATAGTTTTTATCCAACCCTGTATGCACAAGTCTGTAAAGCCACCCCACTCCCTCAAAACTATGTATAAAAGGTGCATGTTAACTTGAGTCAGGGCTCGCTCGTCACTGAAGCCGCTGTCGGTTTCAAACTCGAGCCCAGGCTCAAGCTTGAATAAAAACCCTCGTGTACTTGCATCGGAGCTGATTCTTTGGTGATCTCTCTAGAACATTGAGCACAACAGTGGCTGTCGTGTTCCTCAGAATAAGACACAAGGTCTGTGTGCCTAGGTTTCCTGTGTACAAAAAAGAATCTATAAAACATGAGGTTAACAGAAAAATCGGTGCAGGGCACAATCAACCTTGTGGTATCTGCAAATTAAAGCAATTTTAAAAGGATTTGAGACACCCATGGTCTCCTGACCACTGATGTAGAACCAACAGTCCTGCTGCAACTCAGAATCAACCTGCTTAGCTCAATGTGGAAACCACTGAGTGCCCAGAGTCAGAGGGCAGATATCTATAAAAGACAATCACAAAGTGTATGAACCTCTCTCTCTCTCTCTCTCTTTCTTTCTTTCCTGTTGGAGTCTCACTCCATCGTCCAGGCTGGAGTGCAGTGGCACACTCACGGCCACCCCAGCATCAACCTGCTGGGCTCCGGGAAGCCTTCCGCCTCAGTCTTCCAAGTAGCCAGAACTACTGGCATGTGCTGCCATGCCTGGCTAATTTTTGATTTATTGTAGAGACGGGAGTCTCACCAAGTTGCCCGGGCTGGTCTTGTATGGATGGCCCAGGGCCCAGTTGAGTGAACTGAAGAAAGAACACAGCCACGTGAGACAACAAGCTCTGCTCCAGACCTGTGGATGGGTTCAGAGTTTCCCACAACCACTGCGGCTGGGCTTGGGCCATCTGGACATAAGCCTTGAATGCCGTGGTCTGTCACACAGTACAAGGTACCATTCTACATTCCCACTAGCAGTGTATGATAATTCCAGTTTCTCTACTTCCTTGCCAACACTTGTATTATCTGACTTTTTTATTACAGTCATTCTAGAGAGTGTAAAGTAATGTCTCTTTATAGTTTTGATTTGCATTTCCCTGATGACTAATGATGTTGAGCATCTTTGTCTATTGGCCATCAGTATACCTTTTTTGGATAAATGTCTCTTCAGATACTTTGCCCATTTTTAAATTGAGTTATCTTTTTATTATTTAGTTGTAAGAGTTTTAAAAATATGTTCCAGATCCAAGTCCCTTACCAGATGTATGATTTACGAATATTTTTTTCCATTCTGTGGGTTGTCTTTTGACTTTCTTGATAGTATGCTTTTAATTACAAAATTTTTTTAGATTAGAAAATATAGTTTATTTAAAAGGTAAATTAGAGAGAGAGTGAGAAAGAAAGAGGAGAACCTCCAAGGTAGAGAAGGGGGCCAAAGCCAGGAAACATGGTGACAGTCATAACTCAAAGAGCACATGGCCAAACCAGAGGTTATTAAGGCAATGGTGGTGGCCTGGCAGGGGTGGCGATGGTCTGACAATGGCCAATTATAAATGTTAATTTTGACAAAGTCCAAATAATCTCTTTTTCTGTTTATCAATCATGCTTTTGGTGTCATAATTAAGAAATCATTTTAAACTCAAAGTTATGGTGATTTGCCTTTTTTTCTAAAAATTTTAGAGTTTTAGCTGTTACATTTAGGTCTATGATCCATTTTGAGTTAATATTTATATATAGTGTAAGGTAAGTGTCCCAGATTCATTCTCTTACCTGTGGCTTTCCAATTGCCCTAGCATTATTTTTTGAAAAGACTACCCTTTCCCCCATTGAATTTTCTTAGTACTCATCTTGAAAATCAGTTGACCATAAATGTCTGGACCCTCACTTCCACTGACCTGTATGACTGTCCTCATGTAGACAGGACCACATTGTCTTGATCACTGTAGCAATGCAGTTAGCTCTAAAGTCAGGGGATGTGAGTCCTCCAACTCTTTTCTTTTTTCAAGATTGCTTTCGTTATTCTAATTTCTTACATCTCCATATGAATTTTAGGATTGGCTTGTCGATATCTGTGAAGAGGCATCTGGAATTTTCTTTCTTTCTTTTTTTTCCAATATGATTTCTTACCAAATGAACATCTAGGATTTTGATAGGGAAAGTACTCAATGTGTATATCAATTTAGGGAGTACTGCATCCTAACAATATTAACTCCTCCAATTCATAAAGATAGGATATTTTCCCATTTATCTAGACTTTCTTTAATTTCTTTTAACAATGATTCATAGTTTTCAGGGTGTAAGGTTTGCACTTCTTTTGTTTACTTTATTCCTAAGTACTTTATTCTTTTTTACACAAAGAATTATAAATGGATAGAATTGTCTTCTCAATTTCATTTTCATTATTTATTTCTAGTATACGGTAATACATGGATTCTTTGTATACTGATTTT
>CAUYQG010071129.1:0-15151 GCA_963574415.1 Tarsius wallacei | reverse complement strand
CAATGAAAACTGCAAAACACTGCTCAAAGAAATCAAAGATGACACAAACAAGTGGAAAAATATTCCATGCTCATGGGTTGGAAGAACCAACATTGTTAAGATGTCCATTTTACCTAAGGCAATCTACAGATTTAATGCAATACCCATCAAATTACCAGCAACATTCTTCTCAGACCTAGAAAAAAACAATACAGAAATGCATATGGAACCATAAACAACCAAGAATAGCCAAAATAATCCTCAGCAAAAAAAAAAAACAAAGCAGGAGGTATCACACTTCCAGACTTTAAACTATATTATAAAGCCACAATAATCAAAACTGCCTGGTATTGGTACAAGAACAGGTATATAGACCAATGGAATAGAATTGAGATCCCAGAAGAAAAACCTCAATTTCTCAACCAACTCATCTTCAACAAAACCTCCACTACCCACTACTGGGGAGCAGAGAACCTATTCAGTAAATGGTGCTGGGAAAACTGGCTGACCACATACAAAAGATTGAAACAGGACCCCTACCTATCCCCATACACAAAAATTAACTCTAAATGGATCACAGACATAAATATAAAACCTCAAACTGTAAGAACCTTAGAAAACGCAGGAGCCACTATTTTGAAAGTTGGAACTGACAACCGATTCCTGATCAAAACCCTATGTGCCCAGGCCATAAGAGATAAGATAGACAAGTGGGACCTCATTAAACTGATAAGCTTCTGCAAAGCCAAAGAAACCATCAAGAGAGCAGGGAGACAGCCCATAGACTGGGAAAAAATATTTGCTAACTCCATGTCTAACAAAGGCCTAACATCAAGGATCTACAAGGAACTCAAATGTGCTGAAAAGAAAAAAACAAACAGCCCCTTTACAAAGTGAGCTAAAGATATGAATAGACACTTCTCAAAAGAAAACATATGAGCAGCCAAGAGATACATAAAAAAATGTTCAGCCTCACTAATCATCAAGGAGATGCAAATTAAAACTACACTGAGATAACACCTAACTCCAGTCAGAATGGCCATCATCAATAACTCAAAAAATAACAAATACTGGAGAAGATGTGGTGAAAAGGGAATGCTTCTACACTGTTGATGGGAATGTAAACTAGTACAGCCTCTGTGGAAATCAGTGTGGGAATTCCTAAAACTCCTAAAAATTGACCTTCCATATGATCCTGCTATCCCCCTACTGGGAATATACCTGGAAGAACTCAGGTCACTCTATAGCAAAGATACCTGCACACCTATATTTATTGCAGCATTGTTCACAATAGCAAGAATATGGAACCAACCGTGCTGCCCATCAAAAGAGGATTGGATTTTTAAAATGTGGTACATATACATAATGGAATATTACACAGCCATAAGGAAGAACAAAATCATGACCTTCGCAGCAACATGGATGGAATTAGAGCTTATAATACTGAGTGACCTCTCACAGAAACAAAGAGATGAGTATCACATGTACTCACTCATAAGTGGACCTTGAACAACTACCAAATTACTGTAGGAAAGGGATTGAATGTAGCGGGAAACTGCAGGGAGGGGGCTGGGGGGAATAACTGGGATTGATGGTAGTCGATATCCACCTGGCAAAGGGGAGCACACCTCATCAATATGGGTACTTGCACAATGAACATTTGTATACCTAACCCTGAATTGTACCCCACAATTTCAAAATCAATATTAAAAGAGAGAGGGGAAAAAAAGCATTGGAAAAGGATAACTACTTAAAAGAATAAACTATGCAATGTGTCATGTGAGTTTTATAAATATTTCAAAATGTATATTTGAAAAACTGAGAACATGGTTAAGAGAAAGGGGTTAATATGCTGAAAGAATTCTGACCTGAAATTTTCTTTGAGAACTTTACTTTTACCTTTGTCCTCAGTGTTCTCCATATGTCTGCTGCTTACAGCTGTGAGATCTATGAGCTTTTATCAATGTTTGTTGTTTGGCATTTCATCTGGTTACCATATTGTCAGTTAATACTGTTAGTTGCTACTACAAAATGACCTTAGATACCACTGATTAGATATAGGAAAAATAATATGTTCCCTCACTTCTTACCATTTTGTCCTTCTCTATCAATGTCTGCTGTACTGAATATGGTCAATGAATGTGGTTCTTCTGCTTTCCTTTTTTCCTATCCTCATAATCATGCAACCTGGCTCATCATATTTCCCTAGGGCACAACCCAAGATCTGAAACAAAGTCTCTGAATACAGTAAATATTATATAGATTAAGATGATAAACTCAACATGTGTTTCTACCTGTTCTCTTAGCACAAATTCCTTTAAGATATAAGATAAGAGAAAATATTTTTAAAAATAAAAATTTGTAACATCACTAGAAAAAAAAAAAGAAAGAGAAAATGTGTGGCTTACTGGAAAGATAGAAAGCTAATAGTACACTTTCAGTTCTGCAACACAGCTGACTAAGCTAATGTAGAACCAACCTCGTATCACAAAAAATATATAGACATAATGGTTAAAGTATTTTTTAAAATTATGTGTCCATAGTTAAGCTCAAAAATGAAAGAGGAATCCCCAAGTACTAGAATAAAAAAAGAAAACTGCTAACAAGAAAGAATTGGTCTTTCTTTTCTTGATCATCGAATCAATGCATAGACATTTTAAGAAAATATCATGAAACTATATAATATAATGGTTGAAAATCTGTTATTTCTGGTCGTCAAATATAAATTCTGCTGCTCCCAATTTTGGAAATATTTTATCTGATTTTATTCTTCCCTGCACTTGGTAACATTTATATTTATTTGCTCATATACCATAATGCATGCTTTATAATGCCATTTATGTAAAGTTTGAAAACAGACAAAAACTAACCTATAACAAAAACTAAAATCTGATTTTAAAAATGTCATACAAAATATACCTCTTTGCAACTTTCTTTTTTTACTTAACTCTTCAATTTCTTCCATATCTCTCCCTGTAGATCTGCATAATTATTGTGGTATTTATTTAATATTTATATAAAGGAATAGGGATAAACTTATCTTCTCTTAATTTAAAACCCACAATAGATTTCATTTGTTATACTTTCACTGGCCAAATTAGAGTTAATGCTCTGAAAATTATTCAGCAAAACATTTCCCATTTTTGTATAATTACATTTATCTCTTCAGTTGTCTCCCATGACTTTTTCAAATGAGACAACTTCTTGGAAAGCATATGTAAAACTTTAAATTTTGTATAATTTTAATTTATTTTTAAATAAAATTTTTATCAAAGTTAAATATATATGAGTACATAAATTATAATTGTTCAGTGAAGTGAATTTTTATAATGTAAATATAATCATAAAAGCCATCATTCTTATAAATAGAATATTACCAGCACCCACAGGACTCCTACTCAATCACCAGAAAGTTGATACAAACATGAAAGCACTCAGTCATGTCTGCAGTCATTCTTAATTTGAATAGCTGGGAATGAAAACAGAAGGAAGATTCTGACTGTTTTTCTATTTTGATAAGCATACATTTGTTTTTTGGGGTTTTTTTGGTTTTTTTTTTTTTTGAGTTGGAGTCTCACTCTGTCACCCAGACTGGAGTGCAGTGGCCGCTCCTGGCCACTGCAGCCTCAACCCACTGGCCTCCGGCAATCCTTCCACCTCAGCCTTCCAAGTAGCTGGAACTACAGGCGCACACTACCTCGCCCGACTAATTTTTTGATTTATTGTAGAGTTGAGGTCTTGCCAAGTTGCCCAGGTGGGTCTCGAACCCGCGGGCTCAGGCAATCCACTCACCTCAGCCTCCCAAAGTGCTGGGATTACAGGCTGAGCCACCGAGCCCGGCCTAAACATACATTTGTTAATGAACAGCTTTAATAATTGTCTGGAATAATTATTCTCAGGACTCACAACAAAGTGGGAGAAATCACAGTAGCCACAAAGAGAGAGAAGCCAGATCCATTAGGAACAACCTATGATATAACATTTTAGAAGCAGGAATAGGCAGGTGGTCTAAAGTTTTCAAACAGTTTTAGTTGATACAATGTCCTTTCAATGAAATTGTATGGAGAGAAGACTAGATGGGACATCAAGTTCAAGATGGTAGATGGACTACACACATCTGTCTCTTTTATAATTCTATTAAAAGCACAATCAAATAATTTAAAAGGTTAGGAAGGGCCTTCCATTTGGAAAGCTTTTCTTTATTTGTACAATGAGAGAGCCATACTAGATATTCTCTAATATCTTATCTTGCTTTAATGTTAAATTTTATTATATTTCTAAACAGTATATGATTTATATTCATATCATCATGGAAAATAAGTGAGAAATATCTCTTTTATGAGACTAGGTAAAAGCACTGGTGACAAGAGAAAAAGGTGAGTAAATATTGTGCTGAATCATTTTCCATGCATGGTCAAAAAATATCTTAATATAGGTAAGCTTTCTAAACCTTTCTAAATCAAAATTGAAAGTATTTAGAGTTTCCTGATAACAAAAATAAAATTTTTAATTTTTGAACTAGCCTAAATCTATTTATTCTTTCATAGATGAAAGATAAGTTTCCTTGTTTAATCTGTAGGGCACTTAACGATACAGACAGAAAAGTGAATTGAGGAAGGAATGGAAGGAAAGAAAAAAAGAAAAGAAGACAGAAAGAGTTGGGCAAAAACAGAGAACTTCCTTAAAATATATTTTAAGTTTGTACCAAATCCATCTACTCCAGTTTACAGTAGAAAGTGTCTCACAATCTAAAAATCCCAAGTCATTATCTGTGTAATTTTCCCCAGTGAATGTATATACTCATTGTTTTATGTGCATTACATAACTTATTCACCATAAGAACCAATAAAACAGGCCTTTGCATTTTGAAATTGAAGAAATTAGAGGAGTACCATCAACAAGATGGCAGAATGGACTTCGCAACACTCATTCCCTTACAGAAACATATTTAACCAACTATCTATGCACAAAACTACTTACACAAGACCTAAGGAATTTAGGTGTGAGATCATAGCACCTGGATTTAGCACAGAAATAAGAAAAGACACATTGAGGAGGATAGGAAAAACAGACTGGTATCACCTGTGTCATCCCTCGCTCAAGCCTCAGCAGCACAGCATGGTGAGAGGTACTCTCCACGTGGGGTATGAAGAGTAAACCAATCACTCAGCTTTCCCATGGGCTCCAGCACAAGGCCCGCCCAGGTGAAACCTGGTGTCAGGAGCCCCAGGGTCCAGGCTGGCCTCTGCAGCCCTTAACTCCAGACCAGCACCCACACACCCAGACTTTCCAGTACCCATAGATACAAGTTCCAGGTCTGCTCAGTGCTGGAGCTGCCCCAACTCCAAGTTAGCACCATTAGCTTCATATTTCAGTGATCCCAGAGTCTAGGCCTCCTCCAGTAGACCCCAGTGCCAAGACAACTCCTGCAGACCCAGGTTTCAGGCCAGCTATGTCAGGCCCAGCCTCCAGGCCTATATAAGCAGACCCAGTTCCCAGGATTGCTATCACCAGGCTATCTCCAAAGAACCAGAATCAAGGTCTAAAATTTTCAAAGGCTAGCCTTCATGATCCCAGGATCCAAGTCCACTCTAGTAAACCCAAAGTCTAGCCTACACAATAGATCCCAGCACTGGGGTGGTCCCAGGCCCCAGGACTACCCTGTACACCCTAGTTTCATGTTGGCCTCTGTAGCCCTAGGACCCAGGCCTACCACTGTGGACTCAGGCTCCAAGACAGCTTTAGTGCCAGGTCAGTCAATGTTGACTCAGGCATCAGGACCAATTCTGTTGACCTAGGCTCCAGACCTGCCCTCAGGATCCCAGGCATTAGGCCGGCCTTTACAAACCCTGGCACAAGACCAGTACTCATAAACTCAGGACCAAAACCATCCCTGCACCAGACCAACCCTTTTAGAGTCAAGCTCAAACCCATCACAGTACCAAGTCAGCCCCTGCAGATCTGGACCTCGGGCCAGCCCCTGTAGACACAGGCTCCAGGCCTACCCGTGCTGACCCAGTCAGCAGGCCCTCGCCAGTTAACCCTGGTTGCAGGCCAGCACTCATAAATCCCAAAACCATGCCTACAACAGATTCCAGACATGACCTCACAGACTCAGTCACTAGGTCAGCTACAATGAAGCCAGGAAACAGGACTGCCTACCTGCTGACCCAGACACTAAACCAGTCTTCCCAGGGACTTAGCAGCAAACTCTCCTACAGATGATACCAGACGACCCACTCACAATCTCTTCACCAGGCTGACTGGTAAAGAGCTTTCCCTCACAAAGCCAATCTATAAAGTCTGAAAAAGGTGTCTATTGCCAGGCCATAAAGATCATAAATAATCAAGGAAACATGATACCACCAAAATAAACAAATAAAAACACAGTAAATGACCCTAAATAAATGAAAAACCATGAAATTCCTGACAAAGAATTCAGAACTGAATAAATCACCTTAAAGAAGTGAGTTTCAGGAGACAGAAAATTAAATGAAGTCAAGTAAACAATGCATAAACAAAACTCAAAATTCAACAAAGAGATAGAAACCATAAAAAGAAATCAAGCCAAAATTCTGAAGCTAAAGAAACACAGTGATTGAACTAAAACTTTCCATTAAAAGCTTCAATAGCAGACTCTATCATACAGAAGAAAAAAATCAGTGAGCTCAAAGACAAATTATTTGGGATTGCCCAGTAAAAGAAACAATAATGAAAAAGAGTGAAAAAAGTCTAAGAGGAAAGCAAGTTGCATTTTTTTTTCAAGATAGTGGCTCAGAGACTTTTATCATGCTTTACTTAGAAAAAATGAAATAGTGCATAAAGATAACAGAAATTCACTGGAATTGTGAAGGACACCCCCAGATCCTGGGGAGGAGAATGTTGCCAAGCAGCCCCATGATGATGTTTGTTTGATAAAAATGAGTAAATTCACAGTATGTGAGAAGGATAGAGAGGCAACTCACCTTTCCATTAGAAAACTAGGAATCTGACCAAGCCAGGCCAAGGGAGAATACCTTGTTTTTCCCAAACTGTGGAGCTTCCTTAGGGCAAGGCTAATTGTGCTAGAGAAAGATGCCAGAAAAACTACAGACATTTTCCCAAAACTGGGACGAAAGGAGAATGTCATTTTTAATCTGGTCTCATTAAAATGTCAGTCAGTGTTTGGCAACCTGGCAGCTGCAGTCACTACAGGCATTTTAGACTCAGGCCAGAGACAGGAGCACTTGCTCTGAAGCAGCAAAAGGGCCTCCACAGCCAAAATTGAGCAGCGAGTGTGGAGAGCACCTCAGCAGTAGATACTGGAATTGGGTTCTCTCCATTTGCAGGACAGGAGTAGAGGGAGAGTTGCTGAAGCCAGGTTTTCTCCTGAGCAGCAAGAATTGCAGAGAGGGACAACTTTGCAATCTGGAACTGGTCTGCTTGTGTTATTGCTGGGTAGCCCAGCTTATTCCCTTGGTCAGTCAGGGGAGAGTGCCCCACCAGTTCCTAGAAACAAGAGAAAGGTGTACCTTACTCCTGCTTCCCTGGATTGGGAACATGGGCCAAGACTCCCTTCCCCTGCAAAGATCTCAGTGAAGCAGCACTCTTTCCATCGTCCACCTAGGCATATTCTCAGGCATTGTGAGCAACCACTTACCTGAATTAGCAACCTAAGTCACCCCTACCTTTCTCTGCAGAGATATTGGTGCATTGGAGCCCTCTTTACTCCTTACCCAGGCATATATCCAGGAATTGAGTGCACTCATTAGCCTGGATTAGCAGCATGAGCCACCCAACCCTTTCTGTACAGAGGTCTTGGTTCAGTGGCATTCTTCCTACTTGATGCCCAGACATGTCTCCAGGTATTTGGAACACCCACTCCCTAGATTAAGAGTTTAGACCACCTTCCTGTGAAAAAACATTGGGTCAGTGGAGGTTTCCCAGCTCTACACCTTGGCACACCTCCAGGCACTTGGTGGCCATCACTATGCCCCTTAGGGCTGGTGTTTGTGCTTGCCATTGGGGAACCTGTAGGTTGGCCTGCCCTGTCTAGTCTTGCTGATCTTGGTCTTCATCTTGGGGCAGTACAGGGAGCTCAGATTACTATGCACTCCACACACCAGCCCTTTGCCTAAACAAGAATCAAGTGTTTACCAGTTTGCATCAGCCACAGCTGACTTTTACTCATAAGCAACATCAACTGGCTGAGAGGTTGAACGGTGCAACTCAACAGGAAATCTGTTGACACAAGTGCACAGGGGAGCAATATAAGCTTCCTGAGACCTCTACCATCCCAACCCTACAGGAGGCAGTGAGCCTGTTCACATGCCCAGTGTGTCACTACCATAGCCAGCATTTGGGAAAGCCATTGCATAACAGCTATCTATAAATAAGATACTTATTCAGGTTCTTTGCCTATGAAAGCATCCAGAACTAAAGCCATAGGACTCTATATAACATATCTTATAGACATCTCTTCAAGAAGGAGAAAATACCATCCAAACAAAAGTAAATTCAAAAAATAGCTTATCCAGATAACAAAGAACCAGAGAAACAATTTTGAAATTATGACCAAAAAAAAAACCAAAAAACAAAAATTGTCACACACACTCAAAGGATCACACTAACTCTTTGGTAGTGAATCTTAACCAAAATAAAATGTTTGAAAACAAGATTAAAAATTCAAGATATTGATTGTAAAGAAACTTAATGAGATCCAAGAGAATGGTCAACACAAAGAAATCAGAAAAAAAATTTATGAAATAAAAAACAGGCATACATCATTTGAAATAAGCAAACAGAACTGGAAATAAAAAAATTCGTTGAAGAAATTTTAAAATACAGTTGAAAGCTTTACAGTAGGCTAGACCAAGTGGAAGAAAAAAATTTAAAGCTGAACTGAACAATAGGTCTTTCAAATAAATCCAGTCAGACAAAAATTTTTTAAATAAGAATTTTTAAAAAATGAACAAAGCCTTCAAGATACATAGATTATGTAAAGCACCCAAACTTATGAGTTATAAGTATTCAAAAAGAAGAATAAAAAAAAGCATGGAAAACATACTTGATGAAATCATTCAGGTAGAACTCTCTAATCTTGGGAGATATTTAGACATCCCGATACAAGAAACTCAGAGGACTTCCAGAAGATACATTCCAAGAAGAACCTCATGAAGGCATATCATCATCAGATTATACAAAGTCAGTATACAGGAAAAATCCTAAGAAGTCAAAAGAGAAGTGTCTAATCACTTGTAAAGGAAATGCCATTAGATAAAGAGCATATTTCCCAGCAGAAACCTGGGAAGAGCTTGGAAACCAGAAAAAATTTGAGGTCAATTTCTAGCTTACTTAAGGAAAAAGAAATGCTAGCCAATAATTTTATGTCCTGAAAACTAAGCCTTAAAAATGAAGGAGAAATAAAGTGTTTTCCAGAGAAACAATCACTAAGAGAATTTGTCAACACTAGACCACCTTGCAAGAAATGCTCAAAGGAGTTCTAAACATGGAAATGAAAGGACAATATTCATCATTTTAAAAGGACACATAAGTAAAAAGCTTACAAATGCCATAAAGAAATTACACAATTGAAATGTCAAGGTAACTAGCTAACAACCTTATGACAGAAAAAATCCTCACGTATCAATATTATCCTTGAAGTAAATGGAATGAATTTTCCACTTAACAGACAGAGTGGTAAATTGAAGTAAAACAATTTACCATCTTGAATATATCCACCTACTGGCTAAATACAGCTACAGATTCAAAGTAAAGGTGTATAAAAAGATACATCACACAAATGGAAAACAAAAGCAAGCAGGAGTTCCAATTCTCATATCAAATAACATAAACTTTAGACCAACAACAGTTTTTTAAAAAGACAAAGAAGGGAGCTATGTAATGATAAAGAGCTCAAAACAAGTTTTACCTATCCAAAATATATATACACACAACACTGGAACAGTCAGATTCATAAAAGAAATGATACTACACCTGAGAAAACAGATTGATAACAATACAATAATAGTGGAGGCTTTCAAAACCTCACCGACATCATTACACAAATCATCAATGCAGAAAATCAACAAAGAAACTTGGTACTTAAACTGGACTATTCCAAATGGACCTAGTAGATATTTATAGAACATTCTTTTCAACAATCACAGAATATCATTTCCTCATCTGAAATGAAACATTATTGAAAATTGACCATATATGTGGCCATATAGCAAGTCTCAATAAATTCAAAAAAATTGAAATCATATTAAGTATTTTCTTGGATCACAATGGAATATGAAAACTAAACCATTTGCTTCTAAATGACTTTTGGGTAAACAACAAAATTAATGCAGAATTTTTTTTTAAATGTGAAATGAATGAAGATAGGAACCACAAAAGACCTGAAAAAACCAAAGCAATCTTGAGGAAGAAGAACCAAACTTCATTGTAATAGATTTTAAAATATACTACAAAGCTATAGTAATCAAAAGAACATGAGACTAGCATGAAAACAGTCATGTAGAAACTGGAACAAAATCGAGAACCCAGAAATAAGTCCATGGATTTAGAGTTAATTCATCTTCATGGATTTAGAGTTGATTCATCTTCAGCAAAGATACCAAGAACAAACAATAGGGACAGGTCCAGTCCAGCAAATGATGTGGGTAAAATTGGATATGTACATGCAGAAGAATAAAATTAGACCCCTTTCTCACACCATATATAAAAATCAATTCAAAATGGATTAAAGACTTAAATATAATTCCAGAAACTATGAAACTGCTACCAAAAAAATTAGAAATATTTTCTTCACATTGATCTGAGCAATGCTTATTTGAATATGGTTCCAAAAGTACTGACCACAAGGCAAAAATCAACTATAGTATTGTATCAAACTAAAAAATGTTCTGCATGACAAAGGAAACAATCAACAGCATAAACCATACATCTGAGAACCAGTTAAAATCCAAAATATATAAAGGACTCAAACAGATCAATAGCAGGAAAACAAATAACCCAGTTAAAAAATGAGCCAAAGGACCTCAAAAAAAAGATATACAAATGGCCAGTAGGTGTATTTAAAAATGCTCAACATCACTAGTCATCCAAAAAAATGAAATAAAAACTACATGAGATATTGCCTCACACTTGTTGGAATGGCTATTCACAAAAAAATAAAATATAACAAATATTAGCAAGAATATGGAGGAGAGGAAGCCTTTGTACACTATGGAAATTTAAATGTATACAACTACTATAGAAAAGAGTATGAAAGTTTTTTAAGTAATCAAAAATAAAATTGCCATGTGATCCAGCCGTCCCACTTCTGGGTATATACCCAGAAGAATTGAAAACAGTATGTTGAAGAGATATCTGCACCTTCATGCTTATTCCAGCATGATTCACAAGACTTGGAAGCAAACTAAGTGTCCATCAAGGGATTAGTGGACAAAGCAAATCCAGTACATATACTCAATGGAATACTGCTTGGTTTTTAAAAAGAAGGAAATCTTGAAATTTTAACATCATGAATAAATCTGTTAAACATTATAAGTGAAATAAGTCAGGAACAGAAAAGACAAATACTTCAAAATCTCACTTATATGTTGAATCTAATAATGTCTAACTCACAGAAGAAGAGAGTAGAATGGTGGTTGCAAGGGACTGGGGATGGAGGAAATCAAGTGAATGGGGGGATGTTCAGCAGAGGGTACAAACTTGCAAACATGATGAATAAGTTGTGTAGATTGATTATACAGCATGATGACTATAGTTAACAATAATGTATTACATGCTTGAAAATTGCTAAAAGAGTAAATGTTAATGTTCTCACCATAAAAAATGATAAATACATTAGAAGATATCTATGCTAATTAGCCTAATTTAATCATTTCACTAAGAATACATATATCAGAACATCATTTTGCATAATGTTAATGTACACAACTTTTGTCATTTACAAGGGGGACCCCAAAAAACCAAAATTATCTTTTGGCAGGCAGATCCCTTGTAGTATACTCAGAATGTGAATCAAATGGTCAGCCAAAGTTTTTAACTTTGAGAAGTTTTGAGAAGTTTGCATCCCAATTTGGGGAAGAAACATCCCAAGAGTGGCAAAGAGGTGACTGGTTTTTCCTGCCCACGTTGCACTTAGTGTACAGCAGTTTTTGACCAAAATCACATCATAACCCCATGGTCCACCCTCCCTATCTGACCTCACCCCGAGCAACTTTTTTGTTTGTTTGTTTCTCTGATGAAAAAAATCCTCAAAGGGAAACATTTTGCTGATGTGGAAGAGGTGAAACAAAAAGTGGCAGAAGCACTAAAGGTCATCAAAATTGACAAGTTTGAAAACTGTTTTGTGCAGTGAAACAAGCATCTTGATAGGAGTATTGCCTCAAACAGAGAGTACTTTGAAGGTGACTGAAATTTAAATATATAGGAATAAATATACAATTCTTAATAAATAAATTCCCTTTGGGGGTTGTCCCTTGTATACTGTAAATAAGTTAGGAAATTTTTTTTGTAGAACTGATGTATAAAGAGGTCAAATAATTTTCCAAGGCTATTAGGATGAATGAAAGAGGTAAGGATAAAGTCCATGGCTGTCTTCATCTAAAGGTCACAATGTTATCTGCTTTGGTACACTGTCTCTTGTCTTCCCAGTTAACAGACCACACCCAGTAATTACTGAGGAGGAACAATGTGAGAATATTTTACAGGCAACTTAGTAAAAGATATGAAATGTCAACAAAATGACAGCAATTAGTTCTAATTTAATGATTATCCTTCCTGTATTCTATTTTTTAAACTTTTTTTTTTTACCAAAAATTGAATATTTATTTAGAATGAGGGAAATCACAGCAAATTACATCACACAAAGCCAGAAAAAAAGCAAACTATATTTTACAAATTATTATTATTGACCATCTGGTACCATTCATCTACAATTCCTTTCTCAAGACTTTATATTTTTAGAACTATTTTAATTTGCAGCAAAATTGAGAGAACAATCCCAAAAAATCCCATATACCTCCTTCCCCTACATTTGCACATACCCTCCTCCATTATTAACATAGCCCATCAGAGTGAAAAATTTTTATTTATGAACCTACACTGATATATTTTTATCAACCAAAGTTTATAGCTTACATTAGAGTTTACTTGGTGTTGTACATGCTATGGGTTTGGATAAGTGCATAATAGTATGAATCCACCATTATAGTATCACACATAGTATTTTAATGGCTCTAAAAATCTTCTATATTCTTCTTATTCATTCCTCCTTCTTCCCATCTCCACAGCAACTGCTGATCTTTTTCCTGTCTCCATAATTTTTCCTTTTTTAGAGAATGCCATCTAGTTGAAATGCAGCCTTTTAGATGGGCCTTTTTCACTTAGTAGCATGCATTTAAGTTTTCTTCATGTTTTCTTCATGGCCCAATAGCTCATTTTTGTTGTTGTTGCTGAGTAGTATTTCATTGTCTAAATGTATCACAGTTGATTTATCTGTTCACCTACTAAAGGATATCTCAGTGCTTTTCAATTTTTAGAAAATATAAAGTTGCTATAAATATCTGTATGAAAGTTTTTTGTGGAGATAAAAGCTTTTGAGTTCTTTGGATAAGTATCAAAGACTGTGATTTCTGGATCATATAGTAAGAGCATGCTTAATTTTATAAGAGACTGCCAAACTGTTTTCCAAAATTTCTGTATGATTTTTCATTTCCCCCAGCAATGAATGAGAGTCCTTCGTGTTCCACATCCTCACCAGCATTTGGTGTTGTAAACATTGTAGCTTTTGGCCATTATAATAGATGGATAGTGATATCTTATTGTTTTAATTTACATCTCCCTGATGACATATGATATGGCATCTTTTTGTGAACATTCAACTTGACAAGGGTGGGAAATGTTTCAAAATTGAAAACTATTAGCAATCAATGGTGCCTAAATAATGAATATTTTTATATCGATTGCACTTTACTGTGGTAGTCATTCAAAATGAGGAAAAATCCAATGAAAAAAATTTCTAGTTAATGTATATAATGATTTAATAACACCTCTATACTGTAGAATTTTTATATTTATAAAATTTGTTATCTAAATATAATTTATTTTAATAATTGCAGGACTGTAAAATGGTACAACAAGTTTGGAAAACAGTTTGGAAGTTACCCTAGAAAAGTGAATGCCAGTGTCTGAATAAAGACTTGTACATAACTATTCATAGCAGCTGTGTTTGTAATAATCAAAACTGGAAGTAATCCAAATCAATATAAATGGATAAACAAAGTGTGGCATATCCATATATACTGTTCAGCAGTGAAAACTAATAGGCCATTAATATATGCTACAAAGTTGGATGAATTTCAAAATAATTATGCTGAGTGAAAAAAGCCTGATATACCATCCCTCTCAGAAGAGTACACCTCGAGATTTTATTTATATAAATCCCGGGTGTGCAGTTTAATGTACAGTGACAAAAGCAATCAGTGGTTGCCTACATATGGACATGGGAGTAAGAGAGAAAGATAAAATTGTATGAGAAAACTTTTAGGGACATTGTGGTTGTGGTGTCACAGATCTATGAATATGTCACAACTTGTCAAACTATACATTTTAGATGTACTATATCAGCTTTTTAACCAAGGACCCACCAACATGGGATGCGTTTGAACCAAAACCATGAAGAAAGTAGCCCAGGTCATCATTGAGAAGTACTACACATGCCTGGGCAATGACTTCCATGTGAGCAAGCATGTGTGAGAGGAGATCGCCATTATTCACAGCAAGAAGCTCTACAACAAGGTAGCCAGCTATGTCATGCATCTGATGAAGCAAATCCAGAGGGACCCAGTGAAAGGCATCTCCATCAAGTTGCAGGAGGAGAGAAAAAAGAGTAACAATTACATTCCACAGGTCTCAACTGAGGATCAGGAGGTCACTGAAGTACCTTGACACTAAGGAAATGCTGAAGCTTTTAGACTTTTGCAGTCTGCCCAACCTGCAGGTCACTCAGCCTATAGTTGGGATGAACTTCATAATGCCACTTGGAACATTTGAGTCTGTGATGCTGTAATATTTTTCAATAAACCTGGGACAAAAAGAAAATCCATCAACAAGAAATATCCATCCTAAATATATGTGCACCCAACATAGGAGCACCAACTTTCATAAAGCAGCTTCT
>CAUYQG010071126.1:0-16421 GCA_963574415.1 Tarsius wallacei | reverse complement strand
TGAGTGGCAGGAGAACTTTGCTTCTGTTTCACTTTGCAGATGATTTTGCTGATATCACTGGCCTGGGTGAGCTGTCTATGCCCTAACAGATTCTGTTGGGTGCAGACCTCTCATCCTATGTTACCTGTCACTGTGCCACTTGCCACCTCTTATGCTACCCAGCTAGTCAGGAGATAGGACACTTTCTCAGATGTTTCCCCTGCCCCAGACACTTGGAGAATCCTAGATTTCCCAAGTGTGCTGCTCCAAAAACCCCTTGTTAAACCTCTCACTCCTCAAATGAGGGTCTTAGTCTCCTCCACCTGCCCCCCAGGGAGGTTGGAGTGAGCTGGCACATGCCCTCCTCTCGGCGTGGCCCAGGGCACTACTTTTAACAGACACTTCTCAACGCCTGGTACTGGTTCAAGTGTCACCTGTTTTATTTACAGTTGGTCATTTCAGCCAGAACCTAGGAGACCAGCAAGGAATCACCTGTGCTCACATGGCTGTCGAGTTCAGAACTTGACATCCATCAAAATGCTTCAATTTTCTCCAAAATAAGGGATTTCTTATGATGGGCCATCGTGAGATTCAAGATACTTTTTTTGTTTGTTTGTTTTGAGTTGGGTTCTTACTCTGTTGCCCAGGATGAAGTGCAGTGACCCGATCTCGGCTCACTATAGCCTCAAACACGATGGCCTGGCTGGAAAACACTAAGGCTTCTTCCAACCTATACCATTAACTCCTAATTTTTCTTTAAATGGTCCTAAGAAAGTGAGGCATGATATGCAAAACTTCCCAATTGGTTTCCCTGCTATTCCAAGGGAAGGGTCTCTACAAAACAGAGCCAGAGCTGGTTTCTGGTTTTTCTTCCCAGTCTCTTCAGCAGGGCTGAGCTGCAGAGGCCACAGAAATCCAGAGGATTGAGAATTGTTTTGTTTTTGTTTTTATGTGGAAGATGTGAAAAATAATTAGACTGTAATGCTAGCTGTAGCTGTAAGTATGTAAAGGTTTTATTTTCCCTGCCAAGTTGCATTGTTGTAATTATTAGAGGTAGAAAATGAGTTCCTGCTCTAGGCACATAGATATTGGTTGCATGATTTTATTAGTTCCTGGATGGAGGCCTACGGTGGGGCACTAATCTAATCATGGAATCATCCTGATAACAGCCTGGAAAATCCTTGCTCTGGGTGGGAGCAGGGCACAGAAGACCCAGCATCCCACAGGCTTGTCCAATCTCACACTGAACTGACATCCACCTTCCATCTTGGGATGACTCCAACTCAGTGCTCCAGGGAGAGTTTCACAAAAGGGCCTGTCTGGCTGCTGTCCCTCCAACATCTTCAGCCCCTTTGTTCCTGCAGCTGTGCTTACTTGGGTTCTCCCAGGGGTCCATGAATAGTACCTGGTCCTGAGGAAGTGCAGAGACATCTGAGGGATCCTTGTTCCCAAAGTTCTCTTAGAATCAACCCAGTCCTGCTGATTGTTATGACCCTCACTCCTTCTCTCAGGGCCTGGGGCTTCATGTCCTCTTGGGTGTCAAAGGTCCACTGTGGCTACCATCTCTGGTGACCCAAAACACCTCCCCTGACCTGAATCTGTCAAACATTTGAACTTGATCTGACTGCTTGTCACCTTGTTATGGACAGTCCTGAATGTGGATTATGTCTCAGAGTCTGGCCTAGTCTCTCCTCTCAGACCTGTCTTCTTATCTGCCCTCTGTGTGCTCCTGCCACACAGGGGTGTCTGGTAGGGTTGTGTGTGTTCTTCCACTCACCAAAGGCAGCTACCGTGGGTTAGGCCTACTCAATGACTGACCAGATACCTGGGAGTGACAGAATCTCACCTTCAGAGTCAAAAAATACAAAGCTCCTCACAGCAGCACAAGGTAGAATCCTACAAAGAGTGGGTGCTCATGTTGCCCCTTTGCCTAAGGTGTTGGTGAGTGTGCACACCCCCAAAAAATGGCCAGCAGGCCCATAAGTGCCTTCAGCTAGGTGCATAAGCAAGATTCTCCAACTCAGTTGACACAGCCAGTGTAACTGTAATGAAAGTTACCTTGAACAAATCAGTTCCCAGGATAGCGCTCATTTCGTATTGATAAATATGCTTGATGTGGTAAAATACAGCTTCCAGAAAGATAATGGGGCAGATAATTAGACAATCTATCTGGAGACATAAATACACACACACACTGCAGGGAGCGTTGGTTAGCACAAGTCTTGTTGGTACAACCTAACGTCCTTCTGTCGAACAGGCCTCTGACAAGGGAAAAAAACAGGAATGTCATTTTTTACTACAGTAAGGCTTTTTAAAAATTCTGTGGTACGTGACCAACATCAGCAAGGGAGAATGGAGCCAGGCTCTGCCTTCCCTTATGTAGGTAGACTGGGGTTCAAGGATGCTGGGAAAACAAGCCATTAATGTTTCAGCTTCAGTTGGCTGCAGCTTACCAAGTGATCTTCTCTGTGGTGACAACTGACCAGGACAGTTAAAGATGAGGCTCCCTCAGTTCTCTGCTGCCCTAGAGAACCTCCTGGGCTCAGCCATTAGAGCCCAGTGCTCCTGTGTTCGAGTAAAGGGCAAGTGAAGGCCAGAGCCTCCATCACAGCCTGTCTCAGTACTCCTCCACTGCAGTCTCCTCCTCTCCAGTCTTAGCAGTCTTAGCTCTTGTAGAGAACTTACAGAGAAACAATTGACAGATGCTTGTTGAATTGTGTAGCAGTGTCTCTAGATCTTTCTCAGGAAAAGGAGGCGGATCAAGAGCTTCCGTAGACATCGGAAGGGGAACACAGACATGGAGTCAAGTTCTCTCTACAAAGCCTAGTCCTCATCTCACTGCCTTTTTCGAGTAGCTGATGACACCTGCATGATACAACCTGAGATGCATCAGTTGCTTTTGAGAAGTTCCTCATGGTCCATGATGCACAGAGGTCTCACTCATCCAGAGTGCAGATAGCCAACTCCTGCCACCAGCAGCTGATGGTCTACCTGAGGGATCCTTAAGACAGGTCAGATAGTGGCCCCGTTAGCCATCCCAGTAAAAGGTTATGCTCGCATTCCATATGTCTACACAGTCACAGTAACTCTCCCACAAAGCCTTCCTGCTACTCCAGCCACATCGCCCTCTCCCTGGCAGTGCTTCTCTGCCACTTCCCCTCCATACCAGGAAGTATCCTGCCCAGTGCCAGCAAGCAGCTCATTCAAGAACTTATTCACATCCAAGACCTACATTGTGCCGAAGCTCATGCTGAGTGCTTTGCTGCCTCTCCACTAACACTTGCCAACCTGAATTCTTGATAGCCCAACTGGGTAAGCTGATCTAGCAACCTCCAAAGACAAGGCATGTACCTATTGGCACCTGCCCTGTGCTGTCTGCAGCCTCTTCTCTCCATTGTCAGAGATGACACAAACTTAAATACTAACAAATTAGTGTGACGAGCAACGCCAGCTAGTGGGTCACTGCTGACATTTCTTTTGGAATCTTTGGCGACGTGCCAAGCAGCTCCCTGACATACTGGCTGTCATACCTACAGGGCGAGCACCTCACTCAAGTACTTTCACAGATTAAGTCATTCTATGTTCCTGGATTTTGAAACACTAGATGTGGATATGGTGGCATGACCCTGCTTGAGCATTTAAAAGAGTGAACTTCCAACATACTTTAATGCAAATGTTACCTTTGTAAGAGGATGACCTGAAAAGAAAGCGTTTCCATAGTAACCTAAGGGAACACAGAGCTGTTTATCAGAACTTCTCCAGGAAGAGTGCTCGCCATGGGCTGGGGAGCTGCTTTGATGTAGGCTGCGAAAAGATAGCTGACAGCATTGTGTGAGAAAATGGCTAGAAGATCCCACTTCATTTGTAGTTAATTTAGAAAATAAACTTTCATAATGAACTGCTGAAATACACACTTGAAACAAACAGATGATCCATCAGGATATGTTTTAAATGTCATTGTCAGTTGTGACAAGCGAGGCATCCATCAGGTGACAGACAAGGGAAGAACTGCTGCGGATCTTGCCACCCTTCACCCATTTCTTTTTCCTGCGCTCTGTACTCTCCAGGAATCACTAGGCCTTGCAGGCTCTTGGACTTTTTTGGAGGGGTAGGGGACGTATTTCTTTCCCCTTCTACTTTGAAAGTTATCTGTGAAAGTTGCCCTTCAGGAATGGAGAAGCTATATTGTGAGGCTATCATTAAAATAAACATACTTATTATTTGCCACTTTCTCTACTACCATGGCTATTTGAGTTGGTGACTTTTTGGATGTGCCATCAGCTAGAAATGAGTTTGACGTCCACAAGCCACTATATACCTGTTTTCCCTTTTTCTCACAGATGTAACATCTAGTTAAGGAAAAGTTTGTCTGTAAGAGTTTTCCTTTTTAAGAAGTCATTAGAGCAGGCACAGATGCACACAGTCTTGAAGGGTATCTCCTGGACTGTGGATCACCTCCCTGAGTGGGCCCTGCCCACGGGCTCTGTGTGGACTCCAGCAGAGGCACCGGCTATAGTTACCCATCTGGTATCCATCTGGTAGCACAAATGAAAGATAATAACAGCTCACAGAGGAACGATACCAACTGCCAGCTTGGTAGAAGCAGGCAGGTGCCACCCAGAAGCACCGTCCACGGGGCACATGTTTCCACTACACACCACACACCATACAACACACACCACACACCACAGCAGCGCCCTGGAGCACATGAGAAGGGAAGCACACATGACTATTTACCAGTTGCAACTTGGTAAATAGTCAACCAAGCTCTCTCTGTCTCAGTTACATTGCTGGGGAAGTTGGGGGGAAATGTATTGTCCTAATAGGCTCAAGACCTGTCTCTTGCTACCCTCATACACACAACAGGCTACAAGACATAAGGGCTTTTGGATGAGAAGTTGGTGCCAATATCATGAGGGTGTTGATTTAGTTTGTATGTAATTTCACTGTGCAGCAGTCAGTTCGATGGTAGCCAATATAAGGACTTTATGGTCACAATAAAATAATTTAGATATGTACCGATTCCTCACTTTCTCTTGTGTTTTTTTTCTCCCTTTCTGCCTTGTCTGCTCCCTTCAGAGTGCAGTCTGTTCTGGTTAGTCAACAGCTAAGCATTCAGGATCTATTACTGTCACCACCCGAGATTGGCCATCTTCAGGCAACACCTTTCCCTCCTGAGGAACCAGAGACAGAGGTTCAGAAAGGGGTAAAATGTCTCTGGCCTAGGGGTGGTTAGAAGGATAAAAGCTAAGTTGGATTCCTTTCTTTCATAATCTCCTACAAAATGGTTCACACATTTTCACCGAGAAATAAAGCCATGAAAAATGTCTTCCTGAGTTGGCCACGCAGAGACTCCATGCTGGAAAATTTCAGAAGATGAACTGGGGAAGAAAGAAAGGTGATGCTAGAGGCACAAACCCCCTGGATAAGGCTCGTTGTATAATAATTGTGTCATGCAGGGCCACGCGAAGATGCCAGAGTGGCAGCAGATGAGAGATGAGATGTCAGAGGAGGGGGGTTATAATCAGAACAGCAAGGTTTCAATAGCTGTGTGTAGGCGGTGACCTTAGCAAAAGAATCTGTGGGGAAGCCAACATGGACGTAAAGCTGACTGCTGGGGCAGGACTGAAATACACACGCAGCGCAAGAAGAGAGAATGTTGTGCATTCACTTGCTTTTCTTCCAACTTAGGGGAGGGACTCGAGTTCCTTCACCATAATTTATACTAATTAGTCTCTCCACTTAAATCAAGAGAGAAACTGTAAATGGGGCCGTTGATGGTCTGCCCCTCATTAGAGACAATTAAGAGTTAGAAGAACAAAAACACATCACAGGATTAATGACGAGAAAAGCCACCCAGAGAGAGAAGCACGATGTGGGAAGTGATCTTATGGAGCTGGACAGAGGAGACTGAGCCTTGGAGATCAGTGGCCCTTGGAGCTGAGTCCAGTAGTGACCCACCCATCATACACACTCCCCCATCCCCTTCCACAGAGTACATATCTCCTGCCGTTCTGCATTTATTAAGACATGTTCTTACTCTCCATACCCACTTCATTCATTTCCCTCCATGGAAAAGAAGGATGGCTTTACTGAGGAGAGAAACACAAGTCCTGAGCTCATCAGCCCCGGGAAGCTGCAGTCTTGATGGTCGTTGTCACTGGAGCTCCATCCAGCGTCAGACAGGGCACTGAGATGTGGTGCAGGGCTGGGTGTGAAATGTCCCAGTTGGGCCAGGCTCGGTGTCTCAGCCTGTAATCCCTCACTTTGGGAGGCTGAGGTGAGTGAATTGCCTGAGCCCGCAGGTTCGAGACCTGCCTGGGCAACTTGGTGAGACCTCATCTCTACAATAAATCAAAAAAATTAGCTGGGCATGGTAGCACGCACCTGTACTTCCAGCTACTTGGAAGGCTGAGGCGGAAGGATTGCCGGAGCCCAGTAGGTTGAGGCTGTGGTGGCCGGGAGCGGCCACTGCACTCCAGTCTGGGCGACTGAGTGAAACTCCAACTCAAAAAAAAAAAAAAAAGAAAAGAAATGTCCCAGTTGCACATGCAGACTCCTGCTGCGTCCACCAGTCCATCATCCCAGAGGGATGGGGGAGATATAGAGACTGACTGCCTCATACGCTTACTGACAGGTTGTGATCCAATGCATGTGGATGATCTTTTTAGGGAAATGACTCAGAAGCTGCGGGCAGAGACCGTCAGGAGCCAGGACTTGCACACCCTCCCCAGAGTTATTAAGACAAGCAGAAGGATGGCTTGATTATTATCTTTCCTTCTTTCTGTTTTTTTTTTTTTTACTTGAATGTTTTCTTCACCTCTGGGGAAATGCATTCTAGCAGCGTGAACACCACTATTAATCAACACTTGTAGCAATAATCAGCGAGTGAAAAATGGTGACCAGGATCTGCGAATGCACTGGCATAACTGTCTTCTGAGTTTGCCTTTGTGATCATGCCTTGGCATTCTAACATGGATAATTTATACAAAATTAATGTTGGCACCTTCTGAGGTGCAAAGATTTATGGAAGCAGTGCTTACTTCTCTATCCATTAAAAAAGATAGAGAAATTGTTTCTGGTCATGGTGAGTAATATTTTAAGCCTTTAAAAGTCTCTGTGCTATCTTCATAAGTCTGTGTTGCATTTGACCAGCTTGTCCCTCCACTTCGAACACAGGTCTTTTAAAATGCAAAGAGGTGGAAAGTTCTTGGTTTCAACTTTAACCAGGAGAGGGTATGACAAATAATCAAGAATTCAAAAACGTCTCAAGTCCCAAGAGCCTTCTGAAAGAGAGCTGACGGTTGTTATTGGCAATGCAGAAAAAAGATGGGTAAGCATCACTGCAGGGTAAGATCCCATCGCTGGCCATGCCTGATAGAGGGCAGTTTCCTGAATAAGTGGTGTGACTTTGGGCTGGTGATGGAATTATACACGAGTGAGACCACTGTAAAATTTGGCTGCCACTTTCATTCCATAAGTCACACCAACCTTGTGACCAGAAGGACAAACTCTGAGATGTCAACACATTGAAAATTTCCCTGAAATTTCACTAAGTTGGGACAGGTTTTCCTGGAGCCCAAAGAAGGTCACTATGGCATCAGACCACATCCTAGAGAGAGTGACAGACCAGGACTCACAGGAGCATATGACACCAGCCCTACTCTGAGAATCATTCCTGTCATTAAAATCAATGCAACTTAATTAAAGCAAATTATAGATAGATACATCTATAAATAAGATATTAAAGTGTGCTGCTGAATATGATAATTGCTGCATATTTAGCAATCAGTGTGTGTGCTCTGCTTCTGCCAGGAGGAATTCCTTTCAGTGGAATCAATGGAGCTTTATTAAAAACCATCCAAATTAGAGGGAGAAATGATGAGTGTTATAATAACACAAAATCACTGTTTCAACTTTCATGGAAAAGAAAGGAAAGCAAAATATGTCCATCCCTCTTTTTTCACTCAAAGAAAATATTAGACATATTCTTTTAAGATGTGGATATTTTGGATTTATACATTTTAATTTTGGCATTCTCTTCACCCAAAGAAGAGTGGAGGGAAAAATAATGATCATAAATAACATAATGTAGAAGGGGAACTGGTGAGAGGAACCCCCGGTGCCTGGATACGCTGCTTCACACCTTGATGACACCCAGATGAAGTCCAGACTCCCACCAGAGCTTTGAGGGACTGTTTTACTCTCTCGTCCCCTAGCCTTTCTCATGTGTGAAAGTTTTCAGGAGTTAATTCAAAATGAGTGTGGAAAATAAAAACTCATTTTCTTCTATCACCTTTTGTCATAAATAACAATTAAACTCAGGGCAAAATGAAAACTGACATTTTTTTTAGTGCTTATTTAAAAACACAAATTAAAACAATTTTCATCACCCACTTTAAAAATCAGTAACAGAAAACATAAGGGTTAATTAAATAATCAAATCACCCCAATGTGACCATAATTATTCTCAAATTTATTAAAACAGATTCTAAACTTGCAAAAAGGCAAAGATTTTGATGTTAAATGTTCTAAGAAATGAAGAAAAAAAAAATCCCACACGGCAGGCAGCCCCCAGGAGAGTCGTTTACAAAGCCTTCTTGTATTGGGTCACTCTGTGCATTTATTGTTTGTCTCTGAAAAGGAAAAGAGGAAAGAGAAAAAAAAAATGGCAAAGAAAATGAAAAAAATAAGTGATAAGAGAAGACATGTATGTTTAGATGAGTGGTTTTTAATTGTTTCACTTACTCAAATGTCAGTTTGTCAAGTGTCTTCAAGGGACTGGTCTAGGTGCTGGGGGAGGAAAACACAGTCCCTGTTCTCACGGAGTTTATGTTTGTGAGAAGAGAGAGACAATAAACAAGCCATGAGGAGATCTCGGCTGTGAAAATGCCCATGAAGAAAAATAAAGCTGGGCTGAGAGGCCAGGAAAGGCTCACAGGTAGGGGAAATCTTCTCTGAAGAGGAGACGTTTACACAGACATGAGCCAAGCGAAGGCAAAAGCATATGGCTATCTGAAGGGCAGGCACTGGAGGCCACATGGAGACACAGCCACCACAGCCTGGGAGGGCAGCACACCTGTGAGCTGGAGGCAGAGAGGGGTGTGGGCAGGCCAGCCAGTGGAGCCCAGGAAGACACCAGAGCCAGAGCTGTGGAGCCTTGTAGAGTCTGCCCTATGGACCCATTCGCACCATAGTTGTCATTCCTAGCTTTCCAAGAAGCACAGATGATGCGTACCACTGAAAATACTAGAAAGGGCTGGCGCCAGTGCAGCTTCCATGTTCGTTTAAGGTGCAGCTCCAGAGAGTGGTTTTTTTAGGAGAGGTGGCCGATGGCTTCATTCCAGACTGCCAGTGCCAGAAGCCATTATAGTCACAGATGGGCTCAAAATCGAGACTCACATTCCACTCTGGGAGGGGTACACAGACTGGTAAGGAGTTCCTCTGTGTGTGTCTCCTAGCCCTGTGTCTGCCATGTAGACATATGAGGGGGGACCCAAAAAAACCCAGAGTTATCTTTTGGAGAGTGGGCCCTTTGTAATACAGGCTTCCCCCACTAAGCAAGTGTTCTAGGAACCCATCGGCATCAGTGTTCCAGTTACTGTTGTTGTGAGAGGCTGTGTTCAGCTTCAGTGAATTTTTTTTTTTTTTGAGATTCTTTCAACGAATTTGCCCATTTCTTGATGAATAATTTACAAGCACACCTGCCCACACCACGCTGAGTGTTCAGCAGTTTTTGACCAATAACGGCAGACCCATGTTCCCCACCCTCCCTATTCACCTGATCTCACCTCAAGTGTCTTTTTTTTGTTTGTTTTCCCTGATGAAAAAATTCCTCAAAGGGAAACGTTTTGCCAGTGTGGGAGAGGTGAAACAAAAACTGACAGAAGCACTAAAAGGCATCAGAACTGATGAGTTCAAAAACTGTTTTGAGCAGTGTAAAAAGCACCTCGGTAGGTGTACTGCATCAGATGGAGAGTACTTTGAAGATGACTGAAGTTCAAACATGTAAGAATAAATACACAATTTTTTATAAATAAATTTTGGATTTTGGGGGTGCCCCCTCATTTTGCCCCATGATCAGATCTGCTCTGTTCCCTTCTCCTATTCCTTGGCTACAGGCAGTGCCATGGCCTGAAACTGGTGACCTCTGCAGTAATGGAAAGAGGATCAAGCTACAGTCACAGATCATGCATGTCACAGACATCCAACCCTGTCTTTCTCTAACACACACACACCATCCTTATGCCACTGTCCCTCAGGGCTGACCCCGGGAACAGGTAGAGAGAGGCAGCAGAGTCATGGTCCTCAGACTCCTTATGGATACTGTTTCCACACCAAAAGAATATGTCATGGGATATGTCAAAACTCATCCTTAGAGATTTGGGCTAACAGAAGTTTGCAACTCTGTATCAGCTACATGAAACAGCAGAGTTGTTCCTTGTAATCTGCAAGTGAGCATTCTGGCCAGACTGCTCACAGAAGTAGTACCCTTTCTGGAATATCTGGCTGTAGCATAATAAGTAAATAAATTTGCTTCCAATATCTCTGAAAATATTGATCTAGTGGGTCTCTTTAATTCACAGTATTTAAATAAGAGCCCACTGAAAGAATAGGGAGTTTGAAGACATTATCCAGTAACAGGTTTCCCACCTTGATGAGGTGGTGAGGTCAAATGTCTTCAAGGGACTGGTCTAGGTGCTGGGGAAGGAAAATCCAGTCCCTATTCACTTTGTGATTTCCTTCTCTGCACATGGTGGTCCTGGGCTCTCCACTACATTGCTGCAACCCCTCGGCACTAGTCGAGCCATTTCAGGGATCCCTGACTTGAGTGACTCATAGAAAGTAGCAATTAGAAACACATTGTCATGTTGGATCATTTTTTCTTTGGGGCCTTACTAGTAGAGAAGTAGACCCCAACACTCAGTTTTCTCCTTTCTGGCCATAAATGCGCTGGTGGCCCTGTGTTTCATTCACCTGCAGGGAAGGATGGAGAAGTCATCAAGGGAGTCTAACACAGAGATAACCGCAGGCCTGATGAGAAATGGGGTAGATCTGAAGCCTCTAGGAAGCTCACTGTCCTCAAAAATTCTTACACTTTGGTGTTCATGAGTATCTAGACAGCTGGGAGCCTTGGCAGGTATTAACTCCAGGCAAGTGTTTGAGCGCTTGTTGGGTAAGACTGACGAGGTGGAACAGGCATGTGGCCTCTGCTGGCTCAGTCCTGCACCACTGAAAATGTTGGAGACTGAATCGAATTTTAATTTTTTAGAAAAGGACATGGTTGCCTTTTGCCCCATGCGCCCCTGTGTCCCCAGGAGTGTATTGGAAGGCTCCAGGCCTGTCCTTCCATCTTGTTGCTGCTCAGTGCATTTCGGTGTTTGCTCTCTGCCCCTAGGGAAAGGTAGTTCCACCACACTGTTGGTACCCTGTGGTTGACCCTGAAATTGAAAGTGACGATATTCCTGTGAGCACTGTAGGCTTAGACTCAGTGGTCTTCACCTGTCACCAGCTCACTTGTGGACTACTGGTATAATTTATGCAGTTTTCTTGTCTGCCACCTGAAAGTGAGTTTTTCTCATGGCCCCTGGGGAAGACACTTAGAGACCCAACCTCTAGACGACATCAGCCCATAGCATCAGCCTGTAGACAGGCTTAGAAATGTAGCTCTCTTTCTCTTTCCTTTGAGGGACTTGGACTAGTGCTGATGTTACTCCCCATACCAAAGCCTGGTTGCATTATGGAAGCATTTTCATAATGGGGCCCTTGGATTTTAAATCCCACCAGGTCAGTGCCCCTGAGGATAGCCTTTGGTGGGAAGGATGGGACTCCAAACTAAAGGCAGATCTGATTTATGGATGGACACAGCATTACATCTGTCACAAATACATTATGAATGGGTGCTTTACATTTTCTAACACATAAATCAACTCCCCCCGGGAAATTATCCCTCATCCTAATGGATTACCCCATAAGAAGTTCTTGGCAATATTCATCCCCAAATTTCTCTTTTCTTAATTTCATTGCATTGATGAGTAGAGATCCTTGCATGTTGTTTCACCTGTATCTTGGAGATGTCAAGTATTAGGCTAATGTTTGTGAATCACCTCACAATTCTCCAGCTGAGCAACTGAGGCAGCACAGAACAGTCCTAGATAAGAAATGGGTGCTGGTTTCTGCTCAGCATCTGTACTATACTGAGCCATAATGAATAGACCCTTGAGTAGATAAACATTTTTCTCCTTAAAGATAAGAATCATCTAAACGAAACACAACCAGGATTTCAACAGCTTAGCTGCCAGAGTTAGGATTTTGCTTCTTTGCTTGGAGACATTCGTGTCGAGTGTTGGTTTCTTTTTCCTTTTCTCTTTGGTTCTTTTGTCTGCTGACCTCTTGCTACATGAAGCTTTCCTCCAGACATTGTCTTTGCTTCTCTGGGAGAACTGTACCTGCATGGGCACCTCCTGAAATGCAGAAGTGGAGGAGGCTTTTGGACTTGGAAACGTGGGAAGTGTGAAGGGGCCACACTGCAGGGCTGAAGCTGGGGTGTGCTATTTTGGAGAACCTGCCGGTGGACTACCATGGGGCCTACAGCAAGATGGCTGAGGTTGGTGGGTAGAGGTGCTCTCCCCTCCACCTGTGCACAGAGCCCGTTGTGTCCCAGGAGGAACCCAGTTGTCACTCTCCCCCATTCAGTCACTGGCACTACACACACAGGATCCTGTTCATCACATGTGGTCCCAGACAGCTCAATAATTTCATAAGGCCAGGCTCAGTGGCTCAGCCTGTAATCCCAGCACTTTGGGAGGCTGAGGCAAGTGGATTGCCTGAGCCCGTGGGCTCAAAACAAGTCTGGGCAACTTGTAGAGAACTCGTCTCTACAATAAAAATTTTTTAAAAATTAGCCGGGCATGTTAACACATGCCTGTAGTTTCAGCTACTTGGAAGGTTGAGGCGGAAGGAGTGCCAGAGCCCAGCAGGTCAATGCTGGGGTGACAGTGAGTGTGCCACTGCACTCCAGCCTGGGCGATAGAGTGAGACTCCAACTTAAAATAATAATAATAATAATAATAATAATAATAATAATAATAATAATGTCATAAAACACATATCTCACACCCGCACTGTTAGATGCCGAAATCCCATTGAACATCGTCTCTTGACTTCATTGAATGAAATCGTGTCCCACGTGATATGGAGCATTCCATGTGTTGCCAGACACACAACAAGACAGCCAGTGAGGCTAAGCCACACCTGCTTTCTATGGGCAGTTCAGGACCTGTGTTTTTCGACCTGCCTGTGTTGCATCCACCTTCAGGATTCCTTGATGTCTTATTCCTTTACTCATGTATTGAGCATGTAACACGTGCTGGACAAGAAGTGGTGCAAAGATGCTGAATAAAACAGTATCATTTGTCTTCAAAGCACTTGTGATCCAGCAGAGGAGAAGGAAATTACCCTCAGGATAGCAGCCTAGGTAATTATTATTTTAAAAGATACACTGTGGGCTGTCAGCAAACCGGAAGTGAATAGCTCTGTCTGACAGGCTTCCCAGAGAACCTGGTGGTGGCGAGGTAGAAGAGAAGAGGAGGGAACAGCTTGAACAAGTGTATGGAAGTGTGACTTGCCCTGGATGGGGAGAAACCATGACTGGGAAGGGCTCGTGTAGGGTGCATGTGCTGAAGTAGCAGGAAACAGGGTTGGACAGATAAGGAAGATGATGAAAAAAATAGTGACAAGATTGTGAAAGGCTTGGGTGTCACGTTCAAGAATTTAGACTTTTTCCTGGGTTGAAACTACTTAACAGTAGCTTCCAGTAAGATGGTTGTGTATATGTGTATGTACATATACATACATATGCATATCATCCTCTTAAATGTCATACCATTCCAGCCACCCATCTTGTACATACAAAGTACAAAAAGGAGGTTCTCTTATAAGAGAAAGTAAGAGTTCTCTCTCCCTCCCTTTCTCCCTCCCTCTCTCTCTCTCCACCACTTCCCTCTTCCCTCTTCCCCCACCGCCATTCTCTTTTCCAGTACTCTTTCTGAGGCCCTACCCGTTAAGAAGCTTCCATTGGCTCTGTATCATAGCCAGGACTGGTCAGAGGTTCATGGAAATGAATTCTACAGGGTAGGGAAGAAATTCTCTCTGAGTGGTTTCCCTACATAGCAAGGTTAGGCTTAATGTAACTGCAACACAACAGCAAAACTCAGATTCATCGATAGACCCTCTCTGTCTGAGCTGTGCCATGTGGTTTACATGTGTCTTAGTGCTTAATCCTTGCAGCAACCACCTGAGGTAGGTACTATTATTAATCCCATTTTACAGATCAGAAAAATGAAGCTCAGAAGTTAACTTGTGGTAATTTTTCTTGCCCATGCCAGTTCTGGCATGTCTCTCTTTCTTTAATAAACTTTGTTTTAAAACTTTAAAAAAAACAAAACAAAAAGGAAGTTAACTTGCCCAAGGTCACAAAGTCAGTGAGGAGTGAGCAAGAATCCAGCCCAATCGTGGGTTTGGAATGAGTCCCCTCACCACCCTCCAGCAGGCAGGACTGAGGCCACCGCCTCTCAGTGTCCAGCCAGAAACGCATCACGCAGTGTTCAGTTCAAGTGGATTAATGCTGAAATCAGACCCGCATTAAGAATGATGGTGCTTTTTATGACTGGCTCACCCACCTTCCCTGCCCTGCCTCCCTCTCTGAGCAAAATAGTCTTCCAAGGAATTCACAATACCTGCCTTGTCCTGGGCAGGGTGGTGGTGTGGATGGAATCAGGTGGCATATGAGAACGTACTTAGACCATTGCAGAACCTCTATGAATATAGTGTCTGATAGCATATCACTCATTCAGTATGTACATAGGAACTGGACAATGAGCATGTTTTAGGACAGGACAGGTACTTTGAAAGTTGGTTTTGCCCTGTAGGGGTCATCTTCTAGAGGAGGTGTGTGCACAGCCCCCCAGGTCCACAGCCTGGCATCCATCAGCATGCATGCCCCAAAGCCAGCTCTAGCTGGTCACGCTGTCCTTCCCTCAGGGCCTGCCAGACTCCTCTTGAAGCGGCTGTTAGAACTCCCATACAGGTATTGTTTCTGTGTGGTTTCCTCAGTAACTTAGGGCCTGGCTCTCAGTTTTAATCAGCTCACTGCACACAGGCTCCAAGCCTGAGCCCTCCCCTCCCCCAGGCCACAACACAGAGCCAGTGCTTCCTGCTCAAGTGGCCTCATCAGATCTCTGCCAGGGACTTCACAGACCAGGCCAGGCATGGGTAGCTGCGACTTGGACGACATTTTTTCAAAGCCGTCTTAGGTAGAGAAGAATGAAGCTTTGATGCAGTCTTCACCAGTTGTAAAGCAGTTCAGGAGCAGAGGGGAAGGAGTCTCTGCAGTGTTCTATTACATCCAAACTCTCCTCATCTTAGTGTCTGTTCAGTGCATAGTGAAACCCAGGAGCAGGTTCCCAGAAGCCCAACTGGCCACAGACTCTGTGTCCCGTCCATGGTGTGTGACGGTGGCTGCATGTCATGCCGCATCCACTCTTGGCTGGACGAGAGACTTGAGCTGATCTGTGTAGTTGTGACTCTCTGTGTATTTGCATAATCTTATATCCTAAACAGAGTTCCTGATTTTGAACAGTATAAGAAAAAAACAGTGTGAATTGGCAGGTTTGGGTTTTGATTTGCAACTGGTCTATCACTTCCACTTACTGGAAGCTTCTGCTTAAAGTACTGACAACTATCATGTTTCACAGGACCCGGGCTTCTTTCTGCATCTGCTCTTCTTTTGGCTTTGCTTTTTTGAAAATGCTGCCTTTTCTTGTTCCTTTTTTGTAGGTAAATTGTCCAACACACTCATTTTATATACTTTTTCTCTTCTTGGTATAGATTCATATGGTTCAATGCTATTAAAATCAAAGCACCAGGGTCTGATCAACATAGCAGTCAGCATGGTGAGCTCCCTGGATGGGTTTTGAGACTGAAAACGATGAGGGAGAAGAGTCCAGGTTGCAGTGAGATCTTTAGCCAGCTGCCTCCACCCATTGTCATTATTTTGATTAAAAGGTATATAGAAGCCACAGTGATTTTGCAGGATGCAAAAATTATTGCAGAAACTTCCCCTATTAATGGAAGTTATTAGAGGATGGAAATGGTACTTGAGCAGGGAGATGACATTAATTATGCGAAAAGCAGTCATGTCTGGCAGTTGGCAAGTATACCTTATTCTCCCACAGTCTTCCATGGGTTGTGTCCAGCCAGTATTAGAAACCTAAAAGCTTTTAATTCTGACAAAGTTGTCGTAGCACTTGGACTTCCAGCATCCAGATAAAAGACAATTTGATCCCATGCTTTGGTAGGCTGAGGTCAGTGGATTGCCTGAGCCCGCAGGTTCGAGACATGCCTGGACAACTTTGTGAGACCTCACCTCTACAATAAATTTT
>CAUYQG010071123.1:0-12282 GCA_963574415.1 Tarsius wallacei | reverse complement strand
ATCAACACACACAAATCAGTAGCTCTCCTATACACCAATAGCAACCAAGTTGAGAATCAAATCAAGAACTCTATTCCATTTACAATATCAGCTCAAAAGGTAAAATACTTAGGAATATATTTAAGGATGTGAAAAATCTCTATAAGAAAAAATGCAAAACTCTGATGAAAGAAATTGTAGAGGACACAAACAAATATCCCATGTTTATGGGTTATCAAAATGATTACACTACCCAAAGTAATCTACAGATTCAATGCTATCCATATCAAACTACCAACGTCATTTTTCACAGAATTAGGGAAACCAATCCTAGAATTCTTATGGAACCAAAAAAGAGCCAGAATAGCCAAAGCAATCTTAAGCAAAAAGAACAAAGCTGGAAGCATCACATTGCCTAACTTAAAATTATGCTACAAGGCTGTACCAGCATAGTACTGGTACCAGTGCCAGCATGGTAGTGGTACTAGAGCAGACATATGGACCAATGGAACAGAATAGAGAATCCAAAAATAACCCAAAATACCTACAACCTACTGAACTTTGACAAAGCAGACAAAAGCATCCACTGGGGAAAGGATACCCTATTCAACAAATGGTGCTGGGAAACTTGGATAGCTACATGCAGAAAATGAAACTTGATCTCTATCTCTCTCCAAATACAAAAATTAACTCAAGATGGATTAAAGACTCAAATGTCAGACCTAAAGCCAGAAGAATCCTAGAAGAAATCCTAGGAAAAACTCTTTTGAACATCAGCCAAGGCAAATAATTTATGGCTAAAATGCCAAAAGCTAATTCAATTACAAAAATAAGTGGAACTTAAACTAAAATGCTTCTAAACAGCAAAAGAAATAATCAACAGAGCAAATAGGCAATCTACAGAATGGGAGAAGATATGCACAAGCTATATACCTGAAAAGGACTAATATCCAGAATCTACAAATAACTCAAACAAATCAACAAGAAAAAAGCAAATAACCCCATTGAAAAGTAGACAACTGACATAAACAGACATCTCTCAAAAGAAGATATACAAGTGGCCAACAAACATGAAAAAAATGCTCAACATAACTCATAATCAGGGAAAGGCAAATTAAAACCCTATTGAGATACACCACCTTACACCAGTCAGAATGGCCATTATTAAAAAAAAATTAAACAAACAATAGATGCTGGTGTAGATGCAGATAAAAGGGAACACTTATATGCTATTGGTGGGAGTGTAAATAAGTACAACCTCTAGGGAAAGCAGTATGGAGATTACTCAAAGAACTAAAAGTAGATCTACCATATGATCCAGCAATCCCATTACTAGGTATCTACCCTAAGGGACAGAGGTCATTATGTTAAAAAGCCACCTACACCTGCATGTTCATCACAGCACAATTCACAATTGCAAAAATGTTTAATCGACCTAAATGCCTATCAACTGATCAGTAGATAATAAAAATGTAGTATATAAACACCATGGGATACTATGCAGCCTTAAAAAGAATGAAATCATGTCTTTTGCAGCAACATGGAAGAAGCTGGAGATCATCATTCTAAGTGAACAGAAAATCAAACACAACATGTTCTTACTCATATGTGGGAGCTAAATGATCACAATGGTGGAAATTAGGGTAGATGGGGAGGGATGTTAGGGTTCAGAGACTGTCTATGGCACACAATGTTCACTATTTGGGGAATGGGGCACCTAAAACCTAATCCCCACCACTACACAATATGTCCATGTAATGAACACACATGTGTACCCCCTAAATTTCAAATAAAAACAAAACTTTTTGAGGTCTTGTTGAACTTTTCCATAGTGCCTGCCTCTGCATCCTTGCCAAAAGAAGTTTAATTGATAGGGTAAGAGGAGATAGAGCCATATAAAATACTAAATTAAAACCAGAGGAGAAATAATGCAGAAAAGAATGGAGAATGACAAAAAGAAAGAACAAAGGTGGCAAATGGAAATCAGTTACAAATATTGTAGATATTAATCAAACTCTATTCACAATCAATTTAATTTTGAATAATCTAAACATGTCAGTGAAAAGACAGGGCAGTTAAACTAAAACAAAACAAAGTAAACAAGACCCAACTATGTGTTGTCTACAAGAAACCCACTTTAAATATAAAGACACAATGAACGTCTCAGATCACAGTGGAATAAAAATAAATACCAACACCAACAAATTTCCCCAAAAACCCACAGAGACATGGGCACTAAACAACATGATGCCAAGCAACTCCTAGGTCAACATGGAAACCAAAACAGGTTAAAAGATACCTGGAAATAAATGAAAACAAAGAAACACCTTACCAAAACCTCTGGGATGCTATGAAAACAGTACTAAGAGGGGAATTTATATCTCTACAAATACACATCAAGAAAATGGAAAGATCACAAATTAGCAGCCTAACAAATCATCTAAGGGAGTTGGAAAGACAAAATCACCAAAACCCTAACTTTACCAGAAGAATCCAGATCACCAAAGTAAAAGCCAAATACTGGACCTAGAAGGCAAAAATATCATAGAAAAAAAAAAAAAAATCAATGAAACAAAAAGCTGTTTCTTTGAGAGAATAAGAGAGATTGATGGAACCCTAACCAGAATGACCAAGAAAAAGATAAGAAAAGCCCAAATAAACACAATCAGAAATGCAAAAGATCAAATTGCAACTGACCCTGAAGAAATACAAATTATCAGAGATTACTATGCACTCCTGTATGGAAACAAGCATGATGGCCTAAATGAAATGGAGGACTTTCTGACATTATACAATCGCCCAAGAATGAAACAAGAAGACATTGAGACACTAAGTAGACCAATAGCAACCCAGAAAATTGATTCTGTCATAAGAAAACTGCCAACAAAAAAGAAGTCCTGGACGAGACAGCTTTCCAGCATAATTCTACAAAACATTCAAGGAGGACATGATACCAATCCTATTGAAAGTATTCTAGACAATTAAGAAAGACAGAATTCTTCCCAAATCATTTTACAAAATTAACATCACACTGAAACCCAAACTGGGTAAAGATTCAACAAAAAAAGAGAACTACAGGCCAATATCCTGATGAACATAGATGAAAAAATTCTTAACAAGATTCTAGCAAGTCAGATGCAACAACTCATCTCAAAAATTATCCACCATGACCAAGTAGGCTTTATCCCTAGAATGCAGGGCTGGTTCAATATCCACAAGACCATAAATGTAATTAAACACATTAACAGATGTAAAAACAAGAACCACATGATTATATCATTAGATACAGAAAAAGCTCTTCATAAAATCCAGCATCCCTTCTTGATAAAAACCCTTGAACACCTAGGCACAGAAGGAACATATCTCAAAATAGTAAGTGCCATCTACGATAAACTCACAGTCAGCATATTGTTAAATGGACAGAAACTGGAAACATCTCCCCTGAAAACCAGAACAAGATAAGGCTGCCCACTCTCACCCCTCCCGTTCAACATTGTATTAGAAGTCTAGTTAGAGCAAGTTAGGAAAGAGAAGGAAATCAGGGGTACCCAAATCAGAAAAGAAGAAGTTAAGTTATCCCCCTTTGCTGACAATATGATCCTATACCTCGAAAATCCCAAACAATCTGTCAAAAACCTCCTTGCACTGAAAAAGGACTTTGGCAAAGTCTCAAGGTACAAAATAAATGTGCAAAACACAGTCACATTCTTATGCACCATCAACAAACAGAGAACCAAGTGAAATACACAATCCCATTAACAATAGCCACACACACACAAAACTGAAATACCTCGGCATCTGCCTAATCAGAGAAGTGAAAGACTTTTACAATGAAAATTACAAAACACTGCTCAAAGAAAACACAAACAAATGGAAAAATATTCCATGCTCGTGGATAGAAAGAATCAACATTGTTAAGCTGTCCACTCTACCAAAGGCAATCTACAGATTTAGCACAATACCTATTAAATTACCAACATCATTCTTCTCAGATTTGGAAACAACAAACAGAAATTCATATGGAAGCATAAAGGACCATGAATAGCCAAAACAATCCTCAGCAGAAGAAACAAAGCAGGAGAACTTCAAGACTTTAAACTTTACTATAAGGCTACAAAAAGCAAAACAGCTTGGTACTGGTACAAGAACATGCATCTATATGGACCAATGGAACAGGATAGAGATTCTGGAAGTAAAACCTCAATTACTCACCCAACTCATCTTCAACAAAGACTCCACCAACAACTACTGGGGAGAGAAGAACATATTCAGTAAATGGTGCTGGGAAAACTGGCTGACCACATGCAGGAGGTTGAAACAGGACCCTTTCCTATCTACCCATACACAAAAATCAACTCTAAATGGATTAAAGACCTAGATGTAAAACCTCAAACTATAAGAATCTTAGAAAATGCTGGAGACACTCTGATGATAATCGGAGTAGGCAACCAATTCCTGCTCAAAACCCCAGATGTCCATGCCATAAGAGATAAGATAGACAAGTGGGACCTCATTAAATTGAAAAGTTTCTGCAAAGCAAAAGAATCCATCAGGAAAGCAGGGGGATAGCCCAAGGAATGGGAAAAAATATTTGCCAACTGTATATCTGACAAAGGTGTTTAGGGATACACACTTATAAAGACAAGTGAGGAGGTGCTTATCATAAAATATCATAAAATCAGATTAGTGATTACCTTTGGTGATGGGGAATTTAAAAAGGGGGAGCAGCCGAAGAAGGCACAAGGAAGACTAGTGAAGCAGTGCTGGTAAGCTTCCGTTCCTGGAGTTGGATGACAGTTGTACAGTTGTTCATATCATGAAACCCACTGAGTTCTACGTTTTTGTTTTGTATACTTTAGATGTATTAAATTTCAAAATTAAAAAGTTTTAAAAAGCACATTCAAACAAAATCTTTTGAAACACATTACAGTTATGATTTTTAACACTAAATTTAACACAAAATCACTGAGTTCTATGTTTTTGTTTTGTATACTCTAGATGTATTAAATTTCACAATTAAAAAGTTTTAAAAAGCACATTCAAACAAAATCTTTTGAAACACATTACACTGTTATGATTTTTTAACACTAAATTTAACACAAAATCCTTGGGCTACCATGGTAAAAGTTCATAAAATCAGAGAAAGGAACTTTTTCCAACTATACATGTGTTATTCTTTCAAATCAAGAAATAAACATTATACCAGAAGAATGTACATAATGAGCTATGAAAATATTCTGCCAATCTATATTCTAACTGTTCCTATAGATGCTACCATTCTGTAGCTAAATGTTGAGTGTTTCTTCAGAATAACTGGTATGTTTTTACAAAGTCAACCAAAAAACAGTTTATTGTTGTAGCAGCTGTGATACTACTATAATAACTTAAAACAACCATATGTCGGGAGAAGCATACCTCATCAACAAGAGTACCTGCATAATCAATGTTTGTATATGTAACCCTGAATTGCACCCCACATCTTTATAATTAAAAAAATGTCATATCTTAAAAAAAAATCATATGTCAAGTGGCATAGGTTTGATCTCCCTCTGGTATTATTATCTATTTAAAAAGTCAATGTACTTCAGTATAGTTCCTTTTATATTCTTTCTCCATCCGATGGTAAGAGCATGCTTCTATTTATGTATATTTTCCATTTAGATAAAAGTGTTATCTGTTGAATAGTGTCTGAGAGTCACAAATGCCCGGAGACTCTTTTTGAGAGTAAACAATGAAAGACAAGGGCACTTTACAGCATAAACATCTAACACTTTCTTAGAACCCACCTGTCTCTGACTGATGAATGAAAACTAATAGTCAAGAAAAACCTCAGTTTTTCAACCAACTCATCTTCGACAAAGACTTCACCAACAACCACTGGTGAGAGGAGAATCTATTCAGTGAATGGTGCTGGGAAAACTGGCTGTCCACGTGCAGAAGATTCTCAGCCTGTAATCCCGCGCCTTGGGAGGCTGAGGTGAGTGGATTGCCTGAGTCTGCGGGTTCGAGACCCGCCTGGGCAACTTGGTGAGACCTCATCTCTACAATAAATCAAAAAATCAGCCGGGCATGGTAGCGCACGCCTGTAGTTCCAGCTACTCGGAAGGCTGAGGCGGAAGGATCGCTGGAGCCCAGCAGGTCGAGGCTGCGGTGGCCGGGAGCAGCCACTGCACTCCAGTCTGGGCGACAGAGTGAGACTCCAACTCAAAAAAAAAAAAAAAAGAGTGGAATACAAATGAAAACAAGTACATTTTTTCACTTTTTCATTTCAATGAGCCTGTGTCTTTTTACAAGAAAGGAAATATCTTATTTAAATATGTATGTGCTGTGTCTTGATCTGACATCTTAGCCAGGTAACTTAGTTTAAACTGTAAGCAATAGTAGCCAAAGACTATTTAACTTCCTATTTACTTTCTATTTGTTTCTCAGCCCTCGTATTCATTGGCTGGTAACCTCAGTCACAAAGTTTCCCGTCTATAAAAAACCAAACAAGGCCGGGCTCGGTGGCTCAGCCTGTCATCCCAGTACTTTGGGAGGCCGAGGTGAGTGGATTGCCTGAGACCTCGGGTTTGAGATCTCCCAGGCACCTTGGCGAGACAATAAATCACAAAATTAGCCGGGCGTCGTAGCGTGTGCCTGTAGTTCTGGCTACTTGGAAGGCTGAGGCGAAAGGATCACCAGAGCCCAGCAGGTCGGTGCTGGGGAGGCCGTGAGTGTGCCACTGCACTTCAGCCTGGGCGACGGAGTGAGACTCCAACTCAAAACAAACAAGAAAACCCAAAAAGCCACAGTGAGTGTTTAATTGAACAATTGTCTTCTTAGTCTTACATTGGAATTTCAGGGGAGTTCAGATACACTGGAGGGAAACTGAGGGAGAATATTTGCCTTGGTCTAGTGTCACTGGGCATCATAGAGGGCTTGGCTCAAGTAACAGAACCTCCAGCCCCCTCCCCCACTCTGCTCTTGGGGACTGGCTGTCCCTTCACCCTGGTAATTTTGCATGTGACTCCGACCCCTCACCCCAGGCTGTTTTCTCCCATCTCAGCTCTTAGTTAACCTTCTTCAGGGGAGCTTTACCTGTCTCCTCCTCCGAGCTCCCAGACAGAAATCTTGGCCCGCACCACTCGCTGGCACTTGCTACGTGATCTTGTCGTGACTTATTTACATGCCCCACTGATTGGTGAATTTCTAGAGACAAAGTTTCTGTCTTTTCACTTAGAACTTCCAACAACCAACACCATATCAAGTACGATGAAGCCCAATAAACACATGATAAATGGATGAATAAGAGACTGTTTAGGCTCTTTGAAGAAAACAATTGTTTAAAAATTTTTTTAAAAGGATGATGCAAACTTTGGGGTGTAACATGAGGATACTTATTTAATACTAAACGGACATGTTAGGGATTTTTTAAATTTACATGTGAAAAATGTTAGCTCTGAAAAAGCACAATTTTATTATGCTCTTGGATTAATATGAAAGTTATCCACTGAGTGGAATGAGACAATAATCATTTCTTTCATTCGGCTTACTTAACTAAAACTGCCACAGTGAATAAAACCCAAATATCTACTTGTGTAGTTTCAAAAATACAAAGTATTTTATACACCACTACTTACTCATTCACATTTTTCCTGATACTTGATAGATCATGCAATGTCCTCGTTCCCCGGAAGAACTGGATTACTTTCTTCCCACAAATCCATCATACTCAGAGCTTTGCTCATTTTGTTTCAAATGGTGTGTACAGCGATCTCTCATTAATCATATACAACATGCCTGTTTATTATGTGGGGGGGAGAGAGAGGTGTGAGGAAAGACATGGGAAGGAAAAAAAAAGAAGCGATTTCAAAATGCCAGGAATTCACTTCATCTCAAGGTCGATTTCATTTTCCACGCAAGAAGAACATGATCGGTTAGTAATAACAACCAACTTATTTATTTACAAGCATTTTACTCTATGGGTAGTGCTTGTGGGAAATAGGAACAGGTAGAAGGCTTTCAACCGCTAGCATAACAATGCTGTGGCCCCAGAACATTGGAGCAGGGTCCAGAGACCTCCAGGCTGAATCTGAAGGATGCACTGGAGCAGAAGGAACAGATGAGGAGGCAGCTGGGAAGCTCGCAGGGAGACAAGGCATTGCTCTGAGTTTTAAAGTTGCAGCGACTAGACAAGCAGTGGACCCAATGGAAGCAAGATGCAAGATGTGTATTTCACAAGCTCTGGCATTTTGCTGAGCATAAGGAAGTGAGAAAACAGGAGATAAAGATGAGATTCATATTTCTGGCATGGGCAAAAAGCACATTTACTGACTTAAGGAAGATAAGAGAGGATGAGTTCTGTGTGTGTCATATTGAGTGTGATATGCATGAGTGATACCAAAGACAGAACCACTCATATAGAAGTTGGAGATCTACAGATCTATATATTAAGATCAACACCAGAAAAACAGCTCAAAAATTGAAACAGGTGAGTGTGAAGGTGGATGGAGGGGTGGGGCAACATACTGCTGGCTTTGTGTTTTTGTTTTTATTTTTCTTGGTTTTTTTGTTTGTTTGTTTGTTTTCGTTTTTGCTTTTTGAGTTGGAGTCTCATGCCGTCACCCAGGCTGGAGTGCAGTGGCACACTCACAGCCACCCCAGCACCTGCTGGGCTCCAGCGATCCTTCCGCCTCAGCCTTCCAAGTAGCCAGAACTACAGGAGTGCGCTACTGCGCCCTGGCTAATTTTTTATTTATTGTAGAGATGAGGTCTTGCCAAATTGCCTGGGCTGGTCTCCAGCCTGTGGCTTTAGGCAATCCACTGGTCTTGGCCTCCCAAAGTGCTGGGATTACAGGCTGAGCCACTGAGCCCGACCTAATGCTTTTTTAAGGGAAATGTAGACGTGTTCAGGTATTTTTAACATGTCTACATTTCCCCTAAAGGTAGGACAAGAGTAAGTTCTTTTTATTTAATTTATCCAGAAGAAATTGAGCTAGTATCGAGTTACAGGTTTTATGCTTAGTAATTTGTAAGGGTTAAGAGGGGATTGAAGTATTTATTTCTAGACCCTAAGATTATTGTTGTTTTTTAAAAAAATTTATCTTATATCACAATGAAATGGTGATAAAGCTTAAAACTTTAGCATGGCTGTAATTGATAGATGATATAAAGATCATAAAATTACTTTTTTTTTTTTTGAGTCAGAGTCTCTGTTGCCCAGGCTGGAGTGTAGAAGCGTGCTCATGGTGACCCTAGCCTCGACCTGTTGAGCTCAGGCCATCCTTATGCCTCAGCTTTCAAAGTAGCTGGAACTACAGGCACACGACACCATGCCTGGCTAATTTTTTTAAAAAAATTTATTGTAGATAAAATTTATTGTAGAGTAGAGGGTCTCGCCAAGTTTCCCAGACTGCCCTCAAACCCCTGGGCTCAGGCAATCCTCTTGCCTCCCAAAGTGCTAGGATTACAGGCATGAGCCACCACGCCCAGCATAAAATGACTTTAAAATCCTTCATTTTATAATGTTATAAATTTCTTGAAACTACTTAATTTATTCCTTTACAGGATAGAGTAAACATATAAAAAAAGATCAGTAAGTGTTTGTTTCCCTGTGAAAGCCAGAATTATAGTCATAAGATAATAGGTAGCAATGGGTGCTTGCCACAGTGTGCCAGCCTTTTACCTGTGTTAGCGAATTTAGTCCTCACATAAACTCTGAAATAGGTACTGTCAATATTGTTTCCACATTAGGATTAGAGAGGTTGCTTGGGGGTGGGTGTGGGGCCAGTAAGTTGAGTTGAGCATTATTAGGGTTTGTATGATTCCAGAGCCTTTGTGATTCCAGAGCCTGACTCTTAACCACTAAGAGCTTTTTTATTTATGTTCTTTTTCTCTATTTATTTGAAACTTGAATGTTTTCTTAACAGTTTTTTTTTCTTGTGTACTGTTTTCAGTCACCCTAAAAAATAAAATATTCTCAGCATAAAAAGTATTAAAAATATTCTTAATATAAAAAATAAAATGGTTGGTTCATTAGATGCTTCATTAGATGAGTTTGGTTGCTCTGACTCATCTAGGTAAAATTGGAAAGGAAACTGAAATTTCCATGACCTCACTCTTTGCATTTTGGGGGGCCAGTTTAATTAGTGTTTTATAAGGTCACTTTATAGGGTTTATTTATTAACTTGCTAAGGAACCTGACTTGAACATCACATATTTTGATTTTAGAATTGTTTTCCAATTTAGAAATGTCTAAGTGGTTCAAATTGAACAAAAGTCACATACTGATCTGTTAATTATTTTTCTGTGAGTTCCTTTACCCCTTCCTCCTGCTTGCTTTCTTTCTTGCTCCCCCTTCAGAGGAGTCCTCACTTTGCATTGTTGATAGAAAAAAAAGCAAGGAAGTTTCTTTTTGTGGAGAGAGGAAATGGCTGTTAGTTCGAGACTTTATCCATATTAGGCATAAACTAAATATAGATGTGTAATCCAGGAGTGAAGTCACATCCATAAAGTTTCTTAAGCAGAGTTAATGAGATCAGGCAGTGCTTTGGAATCTGTTTTCCTCCCCTACTTTCAACTCACTTACCAAACTGATTAGGCCTATGGTCTGCCTGTCTTTGCCCCTTTGGAAAAAAAAAAAAATTAAACCATTTGTAATGCACACACACACACACACACACACACACACATTGTTACTTTTTGTATGAAGCATAGTAACTTATGCCTCCCTTTGTGGGGAGGTTGTAAATAAATTAGATCCTTCAATTTCTTGACCTTGTCATTTTTCTATTATCAGTTTTTTTTTTTAGTTGGTTTTATCCTTGAGTCTTTGTCACAAGTGTTTTTGACTCGTCTTGAAGTTGTAGGAAACATCAGTTTTACTTAGTATTTTCTTGGTTTATTCAGTTTTTAACCCTAAGTGAGACCTCAGTGTGACTAAGTGGTATCAGGATTTCTTCTGACAGGCTAGTAGTTATAGAGATTGTAGGATAGCATGGTGGAAAATCAGAGTGATGAAATAATCTGCTCAAAGCACATGTTGTTCTCAAATAAGGACTTTTAAAAGTCCCCAAATGCATTCTTACTCACAATAACTGTTTTCAGCTCTTCTGTTTCTTAGAGCCCTTTGCAAGCTTGCCCAAACATTCGGGCACTTATGAACGTGCTGTGCTTTTGAGGGAATTCTATACATTTATCTTAATTTAATTATTTAATTTTTTATTTTTTTGAGTTGGGGTCTTACTCTGTCACCCAGGCTGGAGGGCAGTGGCACACTCCCAGCCACTGCAGTCTCCACCTGCTGGGCTCCCAATGATCCTTCCACCTCAGCCTTCCAAGTAACTGGAACTACAGGCATGCGCCACCATGCCCGGCTAATTCTTTTGATTTATTGTAGAGATGAGGTCTCGCCAAGTTGCCCAGCCGGGTCTCGAACCCACGGCCTCAGGCAATTCACTCACCTCAGCCTCCCAAAGTGTGGTATTACAGACTAAGCCACCAAGCCCAGCCCATATCTTATTTTAAATAACTTGGAATGCAACTAACTGTAAAAAGTTTAGGTTAACATTTTTCAGGAGTTTTAAGTCAGGGAGTCAGTTCATGAAACCAAATGTTCTCCAAGGCTCAGTTCAAATATCTTCTGAATCCTCTGACCTTATTGTTTCCTTAGCAGAACTAATCTTACCTACTACCTGTCTGGAACAGTTAGTGCATTTTTCATATTCTGCCACTCATCTGAATCATCTTTCATCACATTTTTGTTCCAGGCTAGAGTATAAATTTCAGGAGATCAGGGATCAGGGACTAATTTCTTCATCCTTTTTTTTTTTTTTTTAAATCTCTATCACAAACCTTGATATATAGGAGATAATTTGTTAATTCAGTAAGTATCTATTAGTGCTTTGGGCAAATTGGTATGCATAGTATGGGGATAGAAGCATATAAGAGAAGATTAAGTCTGTTTCTGATACTGTGTTCTTTGTTATTTCGTAGAAAAATACTAGAGATAAAAGTAGTCTTCCCTTATTGAACTTGAGACAAGTATAGATCCTCACTATGTCGCTATTGGACTAAACTTAGTAACTGATTGGTTTAAAGCACTGGAATCTTCAAATTATATAACTGGAAGGCCAGGTTCAAGTCCTGCATGTATCATGACTAATCTGCTGTTGTTTTTATCTGTTTTTTTTTTTTTTTTTTTTTGAGTTGGAGTCTCACTCTGTCACCCAGACTGGAGTGCAGTGGCCGCTTCCGGCCACCGCAGCCTCGACCTGCTGGGCTCCGGCGATCCTTCCGCCTCAGCCTTCCAGGTAGCTGGAATTA
>CAUYQG010071122.1:0-19293 GCA_963574415.1 Tarsius wallacei | reverse complement strand
GGATAGGGGAAGCAATTAATGGCAGTAAATACCTGTCTGGGGATGGGGGGACACCTCTTACAAACAAGGGTGCCTGAATGAGACATATTTGTGTACCTAACCCTTAAATGTACCCCTCAATATCACAATAAAAATTTTTGTAAAAAAAAAAAAAAAGGTAATTGACCACATGCAACATTTTACTAATAATTAAAACTAAACTCTGGCATCTGTTTTCTTTGTTGTTGTTTGTTTATAGTTTGGTTTTTTCATGTTGTTGTTGTTATTGTTGTTAGCAACTAAATAAGGACCAGGGAATAATCAAGGCTGCCTTTTCTCCTAATATGGAAACAGCAAGTTTTGAATCTTTGGACACTAAGGCTCACCATCAGCACTTCTATCTGTCTATACATAGCTGGGTCAACAGCTCTAGAGAAAGGAGAAAGCCTGGAAGAAATCCAGGTGTAGTCACTTCCACATATACTCAGATATCCTGGAGGAACAACTTTAGCCAAGAAAAAGGGTCTTCAGCAGGGTTTGGAAGACTTTCTGAAGATAAGAATTTTCAGCATTCTCCCCCTACTCTTATTCCTGAAAGACGCACCTCTTTAAGACAGTGATTCTCAAACTTTACAGGATCAGAATCATCTGAAGGACCCATTTCAACAGATTGCTAGGTCCCACTCCCAGTTTGTGATCCAGCAGATCTGGGTTCACAGTGAGGATCTGCACTTCTAGCAAGTTCTCAAGATGGTGCTGATGCTGCCGATCCAGGAAACTCACGTAGAGAATGATGGTTTTACAGAGAGTACTTAGTGCTAGTAAGTCTTAGCAAAGAACTAGCAAATGAAAGGCTACCTGAAGTCATTGAATAATCATGATCACAGTAATTTTTATCTGACTTTTAGAAATGTGAGATTTTTTTTTTACATCTCCGCTTTCAGTAATTCCTTCTAGTCTCCAGGATCATGTCCTACAACTCTTTTCAGCTAAACTACCTTCCCTCTACCAAGCAACGGCAAGTAAGAATGCTAAGAGCAAGTCTATGAAGAGAAAAATATAGACACAATTATTTTAAATGGTTTTGAAAATTGAGATCTGATTGAAGGATGAATATTTATTTTTATTTAAAATTAAGAAGTGAGAGCAAAATTACCTTAGACAAATTTTGGATTAATGGAAATTAACATCATAGCTATACTACTGGGTTTAATACTATATTCAAACTAAAGCCAGGAACATTTCCCCCAATTCTGAAACACTTTCCCCTACACTTTACAGGTTCCTATATGATTTAGAGGCTTCAAAATTGCAGATATACTGTTATGGATAATTAAGTTAAATGTCAAATAGAAACATCAATTAATCTGAGCAACTGATTACTTCTATGAGTGTGAGTGTATGTAAATATACATTAATTATCAATTACTATGACTTAAGAGTAATGAATAAAAACAGACATTTCTCAGTGAGTGAATTCCCATAATAAGGTTTTTTGAAAATGTTTTCTTATACATTTTATTAGAATATTGCATATCATCCTGTGATAATTTTAATTTCCTATTATGGGACAAACTTAACATTTTTCTTAGCCAAAGATCAAGGTTTTACATACATAAAACTATTATCAAGTAAAGATGAAATTTTTCTACTTAGGATATTTCGTTGTTGTAAGAAAGAAGTTAAAAACTATTAATTAACCTTGGAGAGTTAATCTGGAAGAATTCCAAGGCCTTAAGTCACATAAAAATTAGTACATTTTTTATCTTTAAAATAAAAACACAAAGAACACATACCAGAAGAAAACAAGGTATTCTTCAGCAAATTATTTTTTGAGAAAAGCTAGCACAATTTACTTAAAACTTAAATAATAATTTTCCCATTTCCTTTGAAAGTTTATTTTCATTTATCCAAAAAAATTCATTCTGTCTAAGACACCTTATAAACACACACACAAAAATACAAAGGTGTACTAGACAGGGAATCTGTTGTACACAGCCTGAGTGAGGTTTAAATCTTACACTCTAGTATCTTCTTAATATTCTTAAATATTTCAGAAAGGTCTTCGACCTTAAGTATAGCTCTGGGCTGAAATGCATACAACTTCAAGCCACTCACTCCACTCTCCTCACTCTATTTTACTTTGGCCTCTTAAGTCATACTAATGATGGTCATGATTCCTGATTGATGACTATTTTGAATCTGGCTATTCTTCTCGACTGATTTCTATGAAGAAAATTTGCCACAGTTTGATAAATTTATCAACCACTATAATAAAATTATCAACTTTAGGGAAACAAAACATTCAAAGGAAACAAGGCTTTAGATGTAATTCCGTAGCTCCAATTGGCCTGGATTAAAACACAAGAGTTTAGAATTATGATTTTTTTAAAACTCCACAATTATGTGCTGACTTTTTCCCACATTAAGGAAGTTTTGCTCACAGTTAGCTGTAAGAGATTTATATAAATAAAAGTATAATTAATCCATGGGGAAAATAATGTGTGAAAATTAATGACAGCAATTATCAAATCTTACAGAATGTAACTGACCTCAAGACATATCTAAGGTCATGGTAATTGTAAGCATGAGAATCAGTAAAAAATGTACGATTTTTGTCTCCTGTTGTCTAAATAAGTCTCTATTTATAAACACAGAACACAGTTCATAACAAAGTGTTGATTTTTTTCCCCAATAAGTTTTAGACTTCTAGAAAATAATAATTCTACTTATTAAGACCACTATATAAATTGTGAGTTCTATTTTAATAAACTTCCTTATGTGTCTACTTCATAAACTTACAAGTTTTATTTACTTTTGATTGTAATTTTTTGTGTTGTCCTAGGTCCTTAAAATAATGTCACAAGTATAATAAACACTTAATAATTTAATTTGGTAGATTAAAGTTGTTAAAGTTCTTCATTCATTCCTTGAATCACATAAGAGAATAGACAGTATCATAATAACACGTAGAATGAAAATAAATAATTGCATTCCCTTAAGTAATAGACCTAAAAGATACACTCAGATACCAAAAAATTATTGCATTAGCAAATTTGAGGGCACATTTTTATTAACTGAATGCTCCAATATAAATTAGGAAATGTAGGCATAGGTAAATGAAGATTAAAATATAGAGTATTAGAAGAGTATTAATAATAGAAAAAAACATATTGGAAAGTAAAATCCTTTTTTGTTTTTTGGAAAGTTAAATCTTATACAGATATATATAATGACTAGTAATTGGCAAACATGGACTTTAAATATTTTTCCTGGTTGTCATTAAATTTCTAATATGAAACAGGCTTAACATACCAGATAGCTCGTAAGTAAATGCATCCTATATCTCCAAATCTGTGATGCACTGACACTTACAGTTTTGGTAAACTATAGCTTTCTAGGGTGGCAGCCACTAAGCAAAACATGATGTTGAAAAGAAAAATGCTTGCTTATTTAATTATTTCCCCATAATCTTATAAACCTAAAACTGATATTTTTTCTTCATTCTTACTAAGCAGAACCATATAAACTTTAAAGTACATGATGTACAGGTTTTAAAAGTAGATGAAATTACAGAAGATTAAGAAATCAAAGCTAAGTGGAATATTTACTACGTAAAAAGTTTACTTCTTTACAGTAAACCAATTTTCAACTAAATATTTTTCAAGTTTTAATAAATGCAATGTCAGTCGGGGTACAGTGACATGCACCTGCAACCTCAGTTACTTGGGAAGTTGAGTCAGGAACATTGCTCGAGCCCTAGAGTATAATGCACTATGATTGCATGAATAGCCTTTTAGGGATGTCTTTACTTATAAAAGCTTTTGGGAGTGCGTTAATCACATGTTTTGTAGATAGAAAGAAAATAAAACTGAAATGAAGCAATTCCTCTTTCATGGTTAACTAGTCAAATAAAATGGTACAAAAATTAACTATAATGAAGTAAAAAATATAAAATTGAGAATACATCACTTAAGACTAAATAACTAAGAAAGTGATATAAAGGGCAAGCTAATTGTGTTTTAAATAGCTGACATGAACATTAAAATAATAAAATTTTTCCTCCTAAATAAAGAAATGTAATATGTTTTCAGAGAAACTTCAATGTAGTAAAGGCTGTGGTGCCTCACTGAGATCCCCCTTATTTAGGAGAGATACCTCCTTGCCCTGGAAAGTTCTGAGGAGGACTGTGAGATGATGACTCCGTTTAATCCCTCGCCAGAAGGGAGTTGCCTTACCCAATATTAAGCCCCCTCATTAGGAGCAATGTGCATTTAAACGCTGGTCAGTAAGGAGACCAAAAGGCCAAGGCCCCTTGCCTTAAGTGAGGACGTCTCTGGAGGCAGCCCCGTCTCAGAGATGTCCATGAAGGAACCTGGCACTGCTTTTACAACAGCATCACCTTCCTCCAGATCAGTCCTCCTTTCCCACTTCTTCACAGGTGGTGTCATCAAGAGTACTCCCCACAGTAAACCACCTATGTGCAATGTTTTATCTGAGAATTTGTTTCCCAGGTAGCCATTAATGAGTGTTTTTTGGTATGGTGTTTGATTTACATAATTTTTTAAGTAAATGTAAACTGAAAAATCATCAGTTAAAAAATCTGAACTTTTAAAAAGAAATAGAGAACTTCTATTAGAACATGAAAAGCTAAAGGCACTTCCACAATAATCACAAGAAAAAGGTAATACACAGTCATAATTTTTCTTTTTTTTGAGTTGGAGTATCACTCTTGTCACCCAGGCTGGAGTGCAGTGGCACACTCATGGCCACCACAGCCTCGACCTGCTGGGCTTAGCAATCCTTCCACCTCAGCCTTTCAAATAGTTGGAACTACAGGTGCACGCCACCATGCCTGGCTAGTTTTTGTGACTTATTGTAGAGATGAGGTCTCACCAAGTTGCCCAGGATGGTCTCGAACCCCCGGGTTCAGGCAATCCTCTCTCCTCAGCCTCCCAAAATGCTGGGATTACAGGCTGAGCCACTGCGACGGGCCCGTCATAATTTTGCCAGGGCTCATCAGAGAGCTGAGGTTGCCAGCAACCAACTAGCTTTGAAATCTGAAGATGGGAAACTCCAAGGGGACACAGGAAGCAAAAACTTGCTTGCCTGGGAACAGAGAATAGGAGGGAGAAACACTGGGTACCATATAAACTAGTAAGAAAAACTCAGCTGAAACTTTTTATCAATTTCTAAAGTCCAGTTCTGAAGTGTGGGCTGGTATTAAAGAATAAAACTCTCAGAGCTTTAAACCCAAAGAGAGTTTGCCACAATTCCCAAGTTCATCTACACAATCCTAAATGATACTCCTAAGAAAGACTGGAAGCAGCATGGGAAACTGTAAAGATCCTTTTTCGCTGCTGCAGGCTCTAGGAGGGAGAAGTAACTGCTGCGGGAAAAGCACAAAGCCCTGCTGAGATCCTTCTTCCTAGCTCCTGTATGGGATGAAAGTTGCATGAAAATGAATTCTGCTAACCATCTGAACAATTCTGTAAGTAAATTTTCTTCCAGAGTCACCAAAAGAAATGCAGCTCTGCCAACACCTGGATTTTGGCTCAGGGTGACTTGTATTGAACTTCCAACCTGCATAATTATAATTAACTAACAAATGGGTGCTGTTTTCAGTTGCAAAATTTGTGGTAATTTGTTAAGGCAGCAGTAGAAAACTGATAGGGCAAAAGAAATATAAAAAGAGATAATAAGTGAAAAATTTCCAAAAACAATGAAGCTATAAAAGCTACAGATCCAAGAAGCCCAGAAAATACCAGGCAGAATTTTAATAAGTAAATAAATAATCTAGATGTGTCATAATAAACTGTTGGAATATAAATATTCATATAGATTTGTACTTTTTGTAAGACTAAATACAAAGAGAAAAATTGAAGAAGACAGAGAATAAAGACACATTAAATACAGCAGAAGAAAGATCAAGATGAGATTCTCATTAGGATCTATGCAATCCAGAAGACATGAAATGAAATCCTTTTAAAAAAATGTAAGCCCAGAATTCTATATCAAGCCAAAAAATTCATTCAAGTATGAAGGTAAAATGAATACTTTTTCAGACTGCAAAACCTGAGAGAATTCATATAGCTGACTTACTGCAAATACTTTTAAAGGTAGTTTTTCAAGATAAAGAATATATCAGACAAAATTTAGATTTATATAACAATTTAAGAGTGCTAGAAATAACAGATAAAAAAATATAAAATAAATTTATTCTTTAATTGCTCTAAAAGATAACTGACTTACCAAAGCAAAATAGTAGCAAATGTATTATTTCCTAATAAGAAATACAAAAGTAAATATCAACACAAGGGATGTAAGAGATGAATTAGGAATAAAATCTCACAAGCAACTTGTATGACACATGAAACAGTGTTATATAAAAACTGGCTGTGATAATTTAAAGATGTATAATGTAAGTCTTAGAGAAGTCCCTTATAAATATTTAAAAGATAAACAATAAGCCAAAATTGAAGGGAAAATGAAATGATAAAAATTTACTTCATTAGCACAACAGAAAGCATTAAAAGAGGAAAAATACAGAGGACATATGTAAAGTAACAGTTTTTCTTAAAACAATTGCCAAATTGGTAGATATCAATCAAACCATATCAGTAACTACATTGAATGCAAATGATGTAGAAACAACAACTAAAATATTGTCAATTGATTTTTTTAAAAAGCAGGATCCATTAACAGGCTAAGAAAAACCTTTTAAAATATAAAACCCGTCTTTAAAAATAAAACCATATAAAAAGCTGAAAATGTTTAATCGGATGAGCTTTCTACAACTAGAAGATTATAAGAAAATTAAATTTTTCCATGATATAATTAAGAATCAGAATGAGTGGATCTGATATAATCCAGCTGAAATCAATGACTTAATAAGTTTCTACCTTTAATAACTGACAAAAACCAAACTAAAACCAAAATACCTCTTGAGGGCAATGGGGAATTAAGACAGACACCAATTATTTGACCATGATCCTGAAGAAGAAGAAACCCTAAGAAGGTGATTTTGGTGTTTGGACCACAATTCTCCCATGGACACGTTTTGGTACAAGCAGCTGAATGACTGAGAAGTTGAAAAAAAAAATTTAACAGGAGTTCAGGGCTCACAAAGGGGAGAAAGAGCTTAGAAAAATGCTTATGCTTTAAGTTGGGACCCTGTAGAACTACACACTAAAGTAACAGTGAATCAGAAAAAGACCGGACTGTTAATCGCTGCTGCATAAGTTCATGCCGGATTGCTAGTGCCCACAGTGCTTACCAGAAGAAAACGTAAGTCTTTTTTTGGCAAGAACACCATTTTGTACCTTCATATTATCTTCACAATCTTTCATATACTGCACGTCCTTCACAGTATAACAACAACAAAAGACATAAAAGTAGACAAGAGATCTTATTGAATACCAAATTAAAAAAAAAAAAACAAAAAAACACAAGCTCACAGAGGTGGCTCTAGAATAAAGGCAAATAATGACAGAAAGACTTCAGAGTAACTATATTTACATCATTAAAACTAAAGAGCAAGATAGAGAATTGGAAGAGAATGTTAAACTATGAGAAACCCAAATGGAAATTCTAGTACTTAAAAAAAAAAAAAAAGAACCGAGAAGATTTAACACAGCTAAAAAGAAAACTAGCAAAAGACTCTATCTAGATTAAGCCGGGCTCAGTGGCTCAGCCTGTAATCCCGTGCCTTTGGAGGCTGAGGTGAGTGGATTGCCTGAGCCCGCGGGTTCGAGACCCGCCTGGGCAACTTGGCGAGACCTCATCTCTACAATAAATAAAAAAATCAGCCGGGTATGGTAGCGCGCGCCTGTAATTCCGGCTACTCGGAAGGCTGAGGCGGAAAGATCGCCGGAGCCCAGCAGGTCGAGGCTGCGGTGGCCGGGAGCGGCCACTGCACTCCAGTCTAGGTGACAGAGTAAGACTCCAACTGAAAAAAAAAAAAAAAAAGACTCTAGATTAAAGAAAATACTCAGAATCACTGAGAGAGAAAAATAAGAGTGGGGGAAAATATAAATAGATTAGAAATGTTTAAAAATGCTTAATTTGGTCAGGCGTGGTGGCTCAGGCTGTAACCCCAGCACTTTGGGGGGTCGAGGTGAAGGGAATGCCTGAGCCCACTAAGTTCAAGGATAGCCTGGGCAACTTGGAGAGACCTCATCTATACAATAAACCAATAAAAAATTATGCAATATCTGTCTGGGGAAAGGGGGGCACGCCTCATCAACAAGGGTACCTGCACAATGAATATTTGTATACCTAACAACCCTTAACTGTACCCCACAATTAAACAAAAAAAACTATGGCCGGGCTTGGTGGCTCAGCCTTTAATCCCAGCACTTTGGGAGGCCAAGGCGAGAGGATTGCCTGAGCTCACGGGTTCGAGACCAGCCCAAGCAACTTGGCAAGACATCTTTACAATAAATCAAAAATTAGCCAGGCGTGGTAGCATGCGCCTGTAGTTCAGTTATTTGGAAGGCTGAGGCGGAAGGATCTCCGGAGTCCACCAGCTTGACACTGGGGTGGCCATGAGCATGCCACTGCACTCCAGCCTGGGAGATGGATTGAGACTCCAACTCAAAAAAAAAAATCGAATTTTTGTGTAATTCAAGGTCCAAAAACAGGACAGAATGAGTCAGAAGCAATAAATGGTTGTGAATTTTAAAAAACTAATGAAAATCATAAAATTTCAGATTGGAGAATTTCTATAAATCCCAAGCAGGATTAAGTACAAAGAAAAACCACAGCACCTGAGTAAACATGGTAAAACTGTTAAACACCAAAGACAGAGAAAGCCATTAAAACAGGCATCAGGTGAGTGGGAGTGGAGGATTAAAAAAAATACAACTGGCAGTTAACTTGAAAAATTAAAGAAAACACAGAAAGAAAGAAAAGCTAAATGATAATGATACCGTTAAAGCACTAAAAGTAAAGTACTGCCAACGTAAACTTCCATACTGATTCAAAGCATCCTTCAAATCATTGAGGTAAATTTGAAAGATGTTTAGACAAATAAGAGGAGAATTCATGAGTGGCAGGCAGAAACTAAATGGAATATTAAAGAGTGCTCTTCATGATGGAGGAATATGATACTAGGTGGAAGTTAGATATTCAGAAAGGAACAATGAGAAACAAAAAATGATTAACATTTGGGTGAATCTAAATGAATGTTGACCAATAAAACAAGTATACACTCTTGGGTTTCAATCTAAGATGGGCATGTGTGCGCGCGCACATACACACATGCACACACACACACAGGGACATGCATGTTTTCAAAATTTGGGGTAAAAAAGTTAAACTACACGAAGACCCATGCACTGCCTGAGAAGACTTCAGTTAAGTCAAGGGTAAGGTCTGCAACTTGAAGGGTGATCACTGAAGCACTGTTTTTCAAAGCGTGTTCCCTGGATGAGCAGCCTCAGCATCATCCAGTGTGACGATGAATTCTGTGTCCGTGTGAGTGGGCCACAAGGTGTTCAGACATTTATTTAAAGTGGTACTCTGGTGCGACTGTTAGGGTATTTCTTGACAAGATGAACATTTGAATAAGTGGATTTAGTAGATTTCTCTCCCTCCTATAGATATGCTCAATCTAATAAGTTAGAAGACATGACTAGAACAAAATGCTGAGTAAACTCCTTCTGCCTGACTATTTGAGGAGGAAAAGCAAATGGTCTATTCTGGCATTTGAACTCAGACTGGAGCATCAGCTCTTCTTGCTCTCAAGCCAGCCAGTTTTTGGACTGGAACTTATTCCACAGGCTCTCCTGGTTCTCAGACATTTGAACTTAGACTAGAAACACACGTTGGTTCTCCTGAGTCTTCAATTTGCTAACTGCACATATAGGGACTTTCAGTCTCCATAATGTCAGCCAATTTTTTATAATAAATCACGCGTGTGTCTATACGTATATACGTAGGCATCAAATCTCAAACTGTAAGAATCTTAGAAAAAAACTTAGGAAAGACTTTCTTGGACATCAGAGTAGGAACAAAATCACAGCCAAGTCCTCAAAAGCAAATGCAGCACAAACTAAGATTGACAGGTGGGACCTTAACAAACTAAAAAGATTTTGCACAGCAAAAGAAACGATCAAGAGAACAAAGAGACATGGGACAAATGAATGGGAAACAGTATTTGCAAGCTATGCATCTGACAAGAGCCTAACTTCCAGGATCCACAAGGAACTCAAATGAATATACAAGAAAACAAAACAAAACAAAACTCTTTTGAAAAGTGGGCAAAGGACATAAGCAGATGCTTCTCAAAGAAAGACATTCGGCCAACATGTATGAAAAAATGCTCAGCCTCACTAACCAACAGAGGAATGCACATGAAAACTACAATGAGGTTCGACCTCACACCAGTAAGGATGGCTATCATTAAAAAGTCAAAAAAAGTCAAAAAAGGTGTTGGCAAAGCTGTGGAGAAAGGGGAATGCGTCTACACTGTTGGTAGGCATGTAAGTTAGGTCTCGAAGAACTAAAAATTGTGCTACCATACAATCCAGCAATCCCACTTACAGGATTATACCCAGAGGATCACAATTGCTCTACCAAAAAGACACTGCATACGTATGTTCACTGCAGCACTATTCACAATTGCAAAAACATAGAACTAACGCATATGCCCACAGAAACTGGACTGGACAAAGAAAATGTGGTACATGTACACAATGGAATACTATGCAGCCATAAAGAAGAACAAACTCACATTCTTTTCAGCAACATGTATGCAGCTGGAGACCACCATCCTGTGTACACTGTCATAGAAGTAAAAAGCTGAATACCATGTATTGTCACTCAAATGTGGGCCCTGATCACTGGACACGGGGGCAGAACAGTGGGAACAACAAATGCTGAACATTGCTAAAGCCGGGGGGGGGGGGGAGTGGGAGGACAGAACAGGGGCAAACCACCACACACACACTGGGTACCCAGTCCACTATCCGGGAGAGTTGGGGCCTGTTAGAAGCCCAAATCTCACCGGCCTGCAGTTTACTTACGTAGTAAATCCTCACAGGTACCCCATAATTTGTAAATAAAATAAATTTGCTTTCCATGCCAACAGCTAAAACATAGAAAAATACTGGGAACAACTATTTTCAGACAATAGAGAGAGCACAGAACAATGAACCCTGAGAATGTAGACGGAAATGAGAGGAGCCCCACCATCATCCATGTTCTCTTCATGGAGCTATTTCCTAGTTAGGGCAAATAGAGTCCAGTGGTATTTCTGAGTTGACAAGACCGAGATTGTAGATCAAAGAGGTTGAGAAGAATGAAATGTGCTGGACAGAGTCCCTGAGAGGAAGATGCTCTAAAGAGAAACAATTTCAATCTTTGGTGAAATAGCAATCGACTTAGGTAAAGCCTGAAAGCATTAAGGACTAGAAAAGAACAATTATGAAGGAGATGGAGCACCAACATTGCTGAGAGCACGTACAGGGTTGGGAGAGATCTCATTAAACACACTGAGCATCCTGAAAAAAATCCCAGCAAGTCCATGTTGAAAGGTATGGAAAAATCATTCCAAGAATAAAGGACTCTCTAGACTTGCCTGAAGACCCCTGAAGAGCATGCTGCATGAAAACATTCACAGGCAAAAAACATGTACCTCAACCTAAATCTTATACACTTTATACGGAAATTAGCTCAAAATGGATCACAGACTCAAAGTAAAATTACTTATAAAGTCACAAAACTTTATAGAAAACACAGGCAAAAATTTGGGAAGCAAGAGCCAGACAGAGTTCTTAGACATGACATCAAAAGCATCATCACTAAATAGGCAATTTGATAAGTTAGACTACAAAAATAATTTAAAATATTTCTCTGCCAAAGACCCCATTCGAAGGACGAAGCAACAAGCTAGCCTGGAAGAAAATACTTGCAAACTATATTTCTGAAAAAGGAATTGCACCAATCAAAACCACTCTGAGATACCACCTAACTCCAGTCAGAATGGCAATCATCAATAACTCAAAAAATAACAGTTGTTGGAGAGGGTGTGGTGAAAAGGGAACACTCCTACATTGTTGGTGGCAGTGCAAACTAGTACAACCTCTATGGAAAACAGTGAGGCGATTCCTAAAAACTCTAAATATCGATGTCCCATATGACCCCGCAATCCCCCTACTGGGAATATACCCTGAAGAACCCAAATCACTCTATAAAAAAGATACCTGCACATATATGTTTATCGCAGCATTGTTCACAATAGCAAGAACTTGGAATCAACCATACTGTCCACCAAAAGAGGACTGGATTAAAAAAATGTGATACATATACATGATGGAATACTATGCAGCCATAAAAAAGAAGAAAATCATGAACTTCGCAGCAACCTGGATGGAACTAGAATTAATAATACTGAGTGACCTCTCACAGAAACAAAAAACTGAGTACCATATATTCTCACTCATATAGCAGACATTGAACATCCATCATAATACTATAAGAAAAGGAATGACAGTGGTGGGAAACTATGGGGGTGAGGGGAAGGGAGGTGGGATTAATGGTAGTCATTATCTGTCTGGGGATGGAGAGACACCCCTTATCAACAAGAGTGCCTGAATGAAACATATTTGTATACCTAACCCTTAACTGTATGCCACAATATCAAAATTAAAAATACTAATAATAAAAAAAGAAAGAAAATGCTAGGCTTTACGAAACAGTTCATCTTTCAGTAGTATTTACACTTTCATTTTGATTTATAACAACACTGTAAAATACAAAGAAAATTAGCAAACATCAATAAATAACTAGTTAAACTTAGAACAGCCACCGCCTATCTCCTAATAGAGGGTCTTATTGTGGTCCTTAAAAAGACTTAGTCACAAGTGCTTAGTCACAACATTGAAGGTTGGTCCTTGAGTGCTACATGGGTGTGTAGGGAGAATATCTCACTTACCAGGGAATGACTTGTTTATTCATTCTTTTCTAGGAATGGAAACATCCCAGGAGATTGAGTCTTCCCTTGATTTGCAAACTTCAAGTCAGACAATTGGTCCATTACAAAAGACAGAATTCCCCAAGTCCTGTAATAGCAAATATATCGAAACACTTGAAATTAGTGCACACCTGAGCTTGGGGACAGTTTTGTGAAAGTTCCTATCAGGAATCAACTAGGATAGATTCCAATCTAGGAGAAAAAAGCCTAAGTCTTGAGGCTCAAGGCACACTTGAATGTGAAATTGAGTCTAGCAGCAGTTTTGCAGAAATGAGCACGCTGGCAGAGGATATTCATCTTCCATCGCTCGTTGATTCCTTAAAAGATCTTTACCTGCCCAAAAGCCAGGAACATTCATATAATTGGAATTTGAGTGAGATCAAAACCAAGCTTTTCAAGTCTCTGGGTGTCTACCAGACCCCAATAGAAAATGAAGACACTCCAACACTCCCTTTAGAAATTCCTGATAGTCACCATCTTCTGTCCAGCATTGATCCTCTTGGCCCTGAGGAAAAACCTTGTTCTGGAAGTTCCAATCTACCAGAAAACAGCCTACGTCTTGAGGATTAAGGGGCACTTGAATGTGGAAGTGAGTCTAGCAGCAGTTTTGCAGACATCAGCACACTGTCAGAGGTTATTGGCCTTCCATCGCTCTTCAATTGCTTGAAAGATCTTGATCTGCCAAAAGGTTCCACAGGACTCAAAGCCAAAAATACCAGAGCCATCAAAGTGAGTCAAATGCAGGAAAACTCAAGTGCCATAAAGGGTCCCTCTAATGAAGTCAGGAAGAACAAACGCAAGATTTCTGAACCTATCTAAGGAGGTCCAGAGGCCAAAATCCAGCCAAAAAACCCTGAGAGCCAGTTAGAGCAAGTAGTGATTGTTTCTACTGTTACAGCCAGTGACAGGCCTCCTGAGGATATGGCCAAGCATTCTGACATAATACCTCAAAAAGCTGCATCCAGCAGAATTAGTAAAATGAAGGATCATGGACACAAAAAGACCAAAAGAACCAGAGAAAGCAACAAAAAGGAATCCAAAGAGAGTAAGCAACCAGGGAACACCAGCAAGGCAAAAGAGCCAAACACTCTCAAGATAAAGTGGAAAAATAATCTACCTGTGTTTAGCCCAGAGGACTTTAAAAAGCCTCGAATTGGCCTAGGCATGCGTTTGCTGGAGTCTGTGCAGGTTTTCCATCCACTGGGAAAGATGATTGACAAGCAAACTGGAGTCTCTTCCTCCTGGACCCAGGAACCTCAAGCTACAGCAAATACTCCAAGCCATCCCTTGCTCTCAAGCCACAATTGGATACCCCACAAGACAGCAAAGGTACTGAGCAAATGCAAGAAAAAGTTCCAAAACCAAGCACCAAAGCTGAAAATCAGAGGCCATCTCCATCCCAGGATGAGCTTCCACCACCTGGGAAGGTCAAATTGGTACTTCTGCTCTTTTCAACTCTGGAAAACCTCAAGCTTTGGCCGCACATAGGCCTGCTGTGCCTTATTCTGCCAGGCCCGTTAATACTAACTCAGCGCAGCCTACTGCAGACAGCTCATCCCAACCACCTCCTACACACACATCTTCAATGCGTCCTGCCAGACCAACTCCACCAATTTCAACCAACGAAACCCGACTCAGCTTGACAGCTTCAGTTCAAACTCCTATCCCTCAGTCTGCTACACTTAGGCCTGGGCCCTACAAAACACTACCTCGTGCTTCTCTCTACAAGAAGCCTGTTTTTGCTGCTGAGACCAAGTTCCAGCCACCACTCAGGCCTCACAACCATTATCTACTTGAAGACTTCAGCTGCCAACCAAGACCATGGAGGAAACCTATTGATCCTGAACCAGTAATGTCAACAGCCATCACAGAAGAGGAGAGGCCAGAACGTGAGGCCATGCTCAACAAGAACATAAAAAGGCCACCAAATATACCTCTTGGGGGAAAGTGCAGTTTTTTGTTCGGAGGGAAAATGATATGGAAATTACTCAATACTATGGCTACAGAATGTAGATATTGTGAAGATTGTTGGTATACTTTTTTGTACCACCTTGTTTTCTACATATACATAGATACAATTTCTCAATTTAAGTATATTTTAAAACTTAATGAAACTAAAATAGAATGTAAAAGAACTGTTTAATATGTGACTAATAAAGATTTTCTTGAGTTTTGAAATTCTGTTACTTGTGGTTTTTTTTGTTAAATGTGGTCATCAAAGATGGTGGCTCATACCTATTATTCTAACACTTTGGAGACAGAGGTGAGAAGACTGCTTGGATTTAGGGGTTCAAGACCAGCCTGGGAAACTAGGTGAGATCTTCTCTCCACAGTAATGTTAAAAAATTAATCAGGCATAGTGGTGTGCACCTGTAGATCTAGCTTCTTGGAAGACTGAGGCAGAAGTATTGCCTGTGCCCAGCAGGTTGAGACTGTGTTGACTGTGAGTGTGCCACTGCATTCTAGCCTGGACAACAATTGTAAATCCAACTCAAATTTAAGAAAAAAATTTAAAAAAGAAAGAGAGAGAGAGAGAGAGAGAAAGGAAGGAAGAAAGAAAGAAAGAAAGAAAGAGAGAAGGAAGGAAAGAAAGAAAAAAATTGAAAGTTGATTTGGAAAATAGGGGAAAGGAGATAAGAATTGAGAAAAAAGAATAAAGAAATAACTTGGTCCATAGCTAGCATGGCCAAACGGAGAGAGATGTTATGGGCTTATGAAAGGAATCAGGAATGGAGATAATGGGAGAACTTTGACACAGTCTGAGGTTAGCACGGATAGGAAACCATTTAGAACAAGTTGGAGATGGCAGAACCTGAGTCTCGGTTGACCATAAGAAATGTAAAAAATCTCATGGAGGATGACCTCATATCATGGCCTACCAGGTATACATTATAGAAAATAAGGTTTAGGACACATCTTCAATAGATTTGGGCTACATTAACCATATATTATAGCCAGAAAAGGTGAATACCAAACAGAGGGAACGTACCAGGGGAGTAGTAAGTGCCCCCAGTAATTCTAGGGCAGCCGATAACCTAGGGACTCAATAGTAAAACTGCCATGGTTTGAAGCCTACACAGAACTGGGGCTAGGATATAAATCACCATTTACTCAACCATGATGATAAGACCACAAGATGTACAATTTAGGGTAACATTTGCAACACACAAAGCCAATATTACTGTGACACTCAACTGGTAAAGCTCAGCAATGGGCTGGAGTCACACCACATGTGAAGAGACAAGGCCCCAAAATGAAGCTTTAGAGGATCCTCAAGGTCCTTTGTGTTTTTAAGTGTCTGTAGCAGACCAAAGGGCTTTAAGAGCACAGCATTTGGAGGTTACCAGCACATAAGATCAAACTTCTGGAAGGGCCTAAACATTAAGTTGAGGGGCCCCCACTATGCCTCCCTCCATGAAACCAGCTTGTGGAACCTTCTTGCCATCAACTGAAGTGCATGAGAAATATTGGTTTGGAGTGTACCTTTCCACGGGATGAGAGAGGTGAGCGCATGTGCACATTGTGTCACTCTCAAAGCCACTGGATGCCGGAGCCCAAGAGCCCTGAGGTAAACTTGGGTGGCCTCGAGTCATAGTGCAAGGTAGAGACAGTTGTGTGCAGTGGTGGGAGGACAGGAAAGGAATCAAAGGGGTGAAAAAGATGATGAAGTAGTGCATCACCAACATGGAAAATCAGTGATTACTTTTAAAAAATTTTTGAGATATAACTTGCATAACAAAATTATACAATTCTGTGGCATCTGGTACATTCATGAGTTGGTACAACTATCGGATTGATTACATTTTTTATCCTCAAAAGAAAACCCTGTACCTATCAGAAGTCAGTGATTCCCTCTTCCATCCTCCCACTGGCCCAAAGCACCTACCAGTTCCTGTGGATTTGCCTTTTCTGTCAATTCAAATAAATTGAATCAAATGTGACATTTTCTATCTGTTTTTTTCCCTGAGCATAACAGCTTAAATGTGTATCTATGCTCCAGTGAGTGTCAGTATTTCATTCCTTTTCATTACTGTATAGTATTCTATTGTATTAGTATAGGCCATTTGCTTATCCATTCATCAGTTGCTGGACATTTAGGTTGTTTCCCCTACTAAGTTACATTTATTGAGATTTTACTCTCTGCCAGTTATCACCTGGCTCAATTCATCCCATTTTAGATGAGAAGTAGATTCTATTGAGAATTTGCTGAAGATTTAGAGCTAGACAGTAGAAGAGCTAGGATTTGTACTCAGGCATTTAGACCTCAGAAATAACCGATTCACCATAGAACATTAGAAAGATACAAAATGGGGAAATTCACCCATTTCCCAGTGTTTCAAATACATCCACCTCCCCTCTCCCTTAGAGAACCTGCTTTTGCCACTTTGAAAATTAGTCTGGTGAAATTATTCATTTTTGCCCCAACTTGATTGTATCATGAGTGATTGATGTCCTACTGATTTGAGATGTCTGTTTATTGTATACTAAATTCCAATATGTTTTTGCATTACTGGATTAATAATTAGCCTTGTGTTTTGCCTTTTATAGTAACCATTTCTCTAGAATACTTTTTATCTCCTTTTGTTTTTTAAAAGTTTTTACTTGTTTTTAAGATATTACCTATTTTATTCATTCATTGTTCTTTTCTTTGTCAGTTTATTTCTTATTTGTTTATTTATTTATTGTTTTTGAGTTGGGGTTTCACACAGTTGCCAAGGCTGAAGAGCAATGGCACAAAAAGGGCTATCCAAAGCCTCAAACTCATGAACTGAATCAGTCCTCCTGCATCAGCCTCCCTAGTACCTGAGATTATAGATATGCATCACCACACCAGGCATTTGTGTGTGTGTGTGTGTGTGTGTGTGTGTGTGTGTGTGTGTGTGTGTGTGATGAGGTCTGGCTGTGTTGCCCAGTTAGTCTCAAACTTCTGGTTCAATCTATCCTCTCCTCTCAACTTCCCAAAGTGCTGGGATTACTGGCATTAGGTGCCTTGTTCAGCCTGTTTAACAAAGTATCAAAAACACAGTGTCTTGCTTTCAAGACTTTCTGATTCTGCTCCCTTTTCTGACTTTTATTCTTTGTGTTGTTCCTCCTGACAGTTTCTCCTCTGTGATAAGCTGCATCCCAGAAAGGAACTCTGACTGCTCAGGTCCAAGAGTGTAGAGGGGCTAGGCTGCTTCAGCCCTTCAGAGTCTACATCTGGTCCCTGCAATTACTAACTTTGGGACTGGGCACACGCCTCACCATTTCAGCTGCTGTTCTCAAAGTGGCTCACTTTGCTTTCTAGTGAACACTAGCTGGCCCCTTAAAGACCTCCTGTTGGCCACTCCCTCTTGTGCTGATGGTCATACCTGGCAGGTCTGGTGCCTGTTGGTTTGCCCTACCCTCTGTGTTGGGGTTCCCAGGAAGAACTTTGTCCCCTAGTTTGGGGGTAAAGGTTTTGCAGGTTTTGGTTTTGTTCAAGCTATTTCCATGAGAGGATTTCAAGAGATTCAGAAACTTCACTGCTACACCTCCATCTTTCCCAAGCCCACCTCAATCTTTGATGTAATTATTTGAAATGGAGAGGCCCTGCTGCTTTCAGTTTTCTGAAGCAGAGCACCATTTGCCCCAAACCAGTTAAGATTCTGAGGCAAACAAGTCCTTTGGAATCCCACTGTCTACCATGGGACATCATGTCTGTTCTTGCTCCATTCATGTCTTGAGTGAAAGTTAAAATAGCCTAGAGGACTTGTGGGTTGGGAGGCATTTGGCCACTATCAGAAGTAGAAGAACGCTGTTGGGCCATAAATCAAGCATAAACAAATTTCAAAAGATTCCATGCTCTTGGATTGGAAGAATCACCATTGTGAAGATGACCATCTTACCTAAGGCAATCTACAGATTTAATGCAATACCCATCAAATTACCAGCAACATTCTTCTCAGAGCTAGAAAAAACAATACAAGAATTCAGTTGGAAACAGAAAAGACCAAGAATAAGCAGAACAACCCTCAGCAAAAAAAAACAAAAAACAAAAACAAAAAACAAAGCAGGTGGTATCACATTACTAGACTTCAAACTTTATTATAAAGCTACAGTAATCAAAACAGCTTGGTATTGGTACATAAACAGGCATATAAACCAATGGAATAGAATTGAGATTCCAGAAGCTAAATCTCAATTTCTCAACCAACTCATCTTGGACAAAGCCTCCACCACCTACCACTGGGGAGAGGAGAACCTATTCAGTAAATGGTGCTGGGAAAACTGGCTGACCACATGCAGAAGACTCAAACAAGACCCCTATCTATCCCCATACACAAAAATTAACTCTAAATGGATCAGAGACCTAAATG
>CAUYQG010071121.1:0-15000 GCA_963574415.1 Tarsius wallacei | reverse complement strand
TGTTCAGGGCCCATTATGAGTGAGAACATGCGGTATTTAGTTCTTTGTTTCTGTGCAAGATCACATAGTATGATGGTCTCCAGTTCCATGCAATTTGCTGTGAGAAAGAACTCATTAATCGATGTCATCTTTATGAGCAAACCTATTTGTCATTAATCACAAATCAGCTTCTAAATGGTTTCTTCTCCAATCCATAGTCAACTCCTCATTTGATTAGCTGTGGCTAAGAGTGTTAACTTTTTGTCCATTCCAAAGAAACAGTAGACAGAGATTTTTCCAGAATGGGATTACCCAGAGAGTGATATAGATTTGTAACTCCAATAAATGCTCTATTATAAGCACTTTACACTTAACTGAGCAATAAAATGAAATTAAAGTAGGGTTTAAAGATATGAATCTAAAAGTGATCAAGAGATTGAAAAAGATATGACTATAGAAAGAGAATTGTGTTAAGAATCATAGCCATAAATTAATGTTCAACTGACTCCAAATGTTTAAGAAGCATGAGAAGATAAAACTTTCTGGCAGATACAAGATTCAAAAAATTCTAGGTAGTTTAGTTCTTCTTCCCCAAATAAAAAGATAAGCTAGGAGTGTCTACATGTTGTCTTTTCCAAGATTTTACACAATCCTGAAACAAAAGTCTCTATGTTTGAGCTGTGATATAACTTGGGTGGCCAAGTATAAGTTTTGTGGCTTGTTTTTGTTAGTCTTAAGATCACAGGTCATTAATGACTTTGGGCAAACTTCCTAGCTTTAATTATAAAACTTGCCTTGTGCTTATGTAAAAGGTCCAATTATTTCTGCTGTAACAAAATCTACTCAGCATCTAAAATTTCCAAAACTTTACCCATGAGGGTAAATAAACCACTTAAAATAAAACTTTTATAGCAGATAAGAAAATAATGTCCATATCCTTCCCTATGCTTTGTCATTTGACCTATCACTACATGTGGGATTAACCTATTCTCGAAGGCTACCGTTTCCTTAATGACTTCCTAGGATCATACATTCCCACCTCCCTTCTTCATTCACCAGGACCCAATCCAGCCGGTATTTATTTTTTTTATTTTTTTTTATTTTATTATGTTATTGTGGGGTACAGTTAGGGGTTAGGCATACAAAAATATTTCATTTAGGTACCCTTGTTGATAAGAGGTGTCTCCCCATCCTCAGTAAGAGGTGTCTCCCCATCCTCAGAGCATTTCTTATACAGTCTTACAGTTCCTATTTTTTCCCCTTAAGTAAAAGTTAACCTTTCTGAAGTACTTTTATACTTATGTTACAGCAAAAAGGAGAACTACATAATTCACCGTATCTTTCCTTTTGTCTTGACTTGTAGAAAGCAATGGTTTCTGATCTTTTCATCTTTTTTTTCTTGTCAGTGAACCCTAATTACTTCTCTGGTTTCCTCTACCCCTTGCAACAAAAAACCATCATTCTATGCATACTGAAAATGATTTTCAGTGGCTAGAATATACAAAAATTTTTCATGCATCCTATCCTGAGTTGTTACCTCATGAAATTCACTTCCCTGCCTTCTTTGCCTGGCTAACTCCTGATTATCTTTCAAGACTCAGTCCATGTCAACTCTAAGAAGTATTTCATGACCCCTTTTCTCCATTCTTAGAACATTCTTGGTAATATCTCTAATAAAGTACTTATATTACTCTAATCAATTATTTTTCTGGTGTGTCGTATTATGATTCCTATAGGCAAGAGCAGTCTGAATCTTTGCATACTGCACGTGTGTCTGATAAATGTTTTCTTCTTAGAAGATAGGCAGAGAAGAAATCGATGACTAATAAAATGACCAAGAATACTAATTAAGACTTAACATTTTCTAGTTTATCAAAAAGTTCAACTTTTTAATAACAATGTATTCTTGAAAACTGCCAAGAGAGTAGATTTGATGTGCCTTCACCACACACATACAAAATACATAGGTGAGTTAATTAACTAGTTAACTTTGGCCAATCCACATGTGTGCATATTCCAAAACAACATGCACACAAAAAATATACACAATTTTTATTTGTCAACAATAAAAAGCTCAACTTTGGAATAACATGATTCTTCATATGTAGTAATGGCATTTACACTTATTGCTACATAAACACTCATGAGCATAAGTGCACATGAAGAGAAACATTATGAACAGTTAAAATTGAAAAATGTGATCTGAGTTAAGAGACTTAGGGTAAAATCACAGTACAAGGTCACATCTCTTGGACAGCTTATAACACATCACAATCTTGGTTTCTTCATCTGAAAATGGTGATTAAAAACACCATACTTACTTTGATGCTCAAATGAAATAATAGATTGGAAAAGTAAACAAGTATTACACAAATGTTACAAAAACTGTAATATAACAACAAGTAAATGTGCACAGCTTAAACATGTCAGTCTTTGACCTAACAGAAGCAAAGAGCTGAAATTTGGAACTGAGACTTACTGAAAAACTGAACCAAAGGATTGTGATTCTAAACCATGATGCAAATGCTGATAACTTAGACTAACCACTCATGGACCACAAATAAGGAGATCATTTTCAATTCTATGACTGTTGGAAAGAAGGTTTTAAATTCAAAGAGGGAAGAGATGGAAAGTTAAAAATTATAATCAAATTATATTTGCCTTTAATGCTGTAAAAACCTTGCTGCCAAAGTACTCTCATTGATATATAGCAAAATGTAGTAAATCACTTAATTTACTCAAAAGAACTTAAATGTTGTAACCAGTCTGCCATCAAAAGAGATCAAGAAGAGGACCAATGGGACTCGGGCTGCAATGTGAGCCGTCTTTAAAATGCAATTGTTCTAATCATTTTCTACAGATGCAGCCTCACAAGGGGCTGCTGTCACAGGGACCATTTACGACTTGTTATGGTGTCTCTATTGTTTACCAGCCACATTCGCTGAAAAAGGCGACAGCTGGGACAGAAAGCTGCTACTCAACGAACAATATAATCCCGTGAAAGTAATCAACAAATTTAAGGGTGTTAATTAACTTTACACTTTATCATGTTCAATTAGTTGTCCTTTCTAGAAAAGATTGCCGTGCACAATCAGTTTAGAGCATGCCATGTTTGATTTGTAAGTGATCACTGTTTCTGTTTCAGAGTCCATGTCAGATGTTCTCTTGGGTTTTGGTGACACAGATGAATGGCTCTGCACATGTTAGGGGTGATCTGGTTTAACATAAGCCAGCATAACATAACCCCTTGTTAACACTATTTCTGGCATTATCCAAGCTGGAAACAGAAAAGCAGAAACACTCACTGCACTATTCTGGAGTCAGATAAACAAAGTTTAGTTAGCTTTTCCTGAAATAAACACAGACACAAATGCATGGAGAAATAAGCAATTTTTCATCATTATTTTTCAAAATAAGACTTGTCTTTCAGGGGCATGTTTGGGATCATTTCCTCCCAGCAAGATCTCAAAGCCCTGCTGCATTATGCACAAAGCACCACTGTATCCTCAGACTTTACATAATGGAGATAAGTCTCTTCTATGGCAGTTGAATAAATGCTAGGGATGTGTTGTTAAGTACTGACTTGTGTTAAATTCTAGAATGTGACTTTTAAATCCAGAAGTTGTATTTTATAAGTATAGGAAATCTGCAAGAAGTATATTAATCTATGAATGCAATTTGCCTTCTCTCTTACCTTAATGCACCTGTTCCTTCTTGCTAATAGGACAAGGAAAAGCTCATGATGGAGTGACAATATAGTCTGCATTGCATTTTAATGAAAGTCACTGCAGTTCCTCTGAATTGATAAATAAAGCTTTGTAACAAATATTTCATAAGCCACTGACGAGGTGAACACAACTCAAAACTGAGATATGGTAGGAGATATTTATCTTTAAGAAAACGAAAGCAAGAGACATGCATCTATCTCTTTTATAAAGAAGGCACCTACATAGAATTGTGAAAACTCTTCATAAAGCTATACCTTGTTCTTATAGACTAGCTGCTTTCTGCACAATATACAAAAAATTAAATGCATATAAACTATAGCCGATTAGCTAGTTACAGCATACATAAGGACAAAGCTGAACTTCTTCAAAATAGAAAAGTTGTTAACTCTGAAAGCTAATAATGTCCTAAGTTAAATATTAAAGAAGGAAATTATAGGCTATATTTGAAACAGCTGAAACCACAATACACAGCAGCAGAAAACATTAGTTTTCTGCAGAAGATCTGCAGGGAGAAGAGAAGCGGTCGATATATCCTTAAATTGGAAGCAATAGCCGTTCTTCTATCCCAAGTTGGCAGCTGCTACATTTGCAGACCTGGTTCATTATTTACCCATAATGACCATCAAGCTGCAGTCAAAGTCAGATCACAACAACTGTCAGCAGCTCTTTTAATTAGCCTTGTTTGAATTCAGATAAATATCACAATAGACCTGCTTATGCTGAAAGAGCAACAGAATGTTCCGCATAGAGCTGGGCTGGCTTGAGAAGAGCCAGTGCAGTGCAGAAGCCATCAGACAAAACTGCAGAGTGAGCTTTTCAAAGGGAGGGTAAACTAGAGAGTGAAAGGGGTTTGGGAGTTGTTTTGTTTTTGTTTCATTTTGAAAATCACTTTAAAAAGTAATTCCCTGACATTCACCCCAGATCAAGATGATGCACAATGTTGGTTTACAATAAAACTCTAGACTCCTGAAAGCTAAATTTCTGGAGCCCAAAGAGAGTTTACTTAATGCCCTTGGATAGTATAATTTTGAAAATACCATCTTGTAAATAATACCACTTGTAAATAATATAAATATCATTTTTTAAAGCCAAATAAGAGACCTACTGCTTGCAATCTTAATGTCCTTCTATTTTACTTTCTTTAGGAGACACACAATTTGTAACATTTTCTGCTACAGGAGTTAGATGTTTTCCTATAAATTTTATATACATTCCTTTCATTCAGCATTAATAATCACAAAGTAAAACAAGGATAATAACCAAATTCTAAGTAATCCAATTACCGCCATATTCTATACCCTTCTGGGCTTCTCCCCTTTCAGTTAGCTAGAGAAGAAAAACAGGCACAATTATCATCTGCCCTTTATTTTACAGAGAATTGGTTGTTCACGTGAGTAGCTGTGTTATAACTTTGAAGACAGGTAAAAAAGAAGTGATGACTGACAAAGAAGACAGGGTAGAGAGGAGGAATAAGCAAAAGGCAAAATGATGATAACCTGGCAGCAAATAGGAGTAAACTGGAAAAAGCAAGAAACTAACAGAAGCTGTGTAATAAGCAATACTTGGCTAACCAGGAATTACCATCTTGAAACCCACTTGCAAATCGCTTGAGAATGTGGATCTCATACTTTGGGGTGTGGGGCATAGGTGACCACTTGACATACGAGTTGATCATGGGCAATTCTGCCATTCTTGCCGGCCCTCAAGCCAATATGTACCCTTTTGTAACCATTTCTTTCGGTGCATTAACTTAACCTTAAGGAAGGTAACTAATCAGATGTGCATGAGGACAAAGGACACACTGCTGTTTGTACAGGGTTTGGATTCTATTTGACTGTTTGCTTTTAAGTAGAAAAAACAATCCTATGGGAAGTAATTTAAAAATTATTATATTTTTGGTCCACTTCAAGGGCTAAAACCTTGGAATAAAACTTTTATAGAAGCTGTGAGATAACGTATGTGATAAACGCAAGCAGTGCTTAATGTAGATGATATAAGTGAGGAGAACCCTTCATCTGGTTTCATGAGAATTAATCTCAGCAGAAAGGAATACTTCTTACCCTACTTTCTTATTTTTTTTAAAGAATAAGCCATAAACATCAACCTACCATGGATGATGGCCTTCTCCTTCATCACCCCTTAACACAAACTACCTCCTAACCACTTGCACAGCCAATAGCCACAGCTTGTTCAGAGTAAAACTTGTCAGTTCCAAGTCTACAGTCAAAACTTCAATTACCTATGAGCTAATTGTTAATGTTGGCCCTCAGAAGCACAATGAATTCAACATGTTAAAAAAAATTTGTTCTCCTACTCTTCCCTCAAACAAAGCCAAATTAGATCTTCGTCCTATGTTCTCTCATAGTTAAGATATTACCACAGTTAAGGTAAGACACCCCACAACAGAATTTCCCAAGATTAGCCTCCCAGAACACTAGTTCTATAGATGTTAATGAGTATTAACAATGATGTAACTTCATAGCTATGTTTTGTTTCTGGCCAGTAAGGTTTCCCATCTTCCTCCTCCTGATAACAAATCCTGCCCCTCTGACCAAAGACTCATGGACAGTAGAGTACTGTATCCTCATGCCAACAATCACTAGTCCATTTGGGAGGACAAGAAAATCCAGCAAAACCAGTGGAATTCTACTAAGCTAAAGCAGAACTTCATGTAAAAGGCTCACATGAAAAGTACCTATAGTAAGATAATGAGGTTGATATGTAAAGCATACCAGACACAGATAACAAAGACAGAAAAATGGAAAGCAGCACCAAGGTTTCAATTCTAGTTACTGAAACCCAAGTTCCTTTCCATGTGAGAGCTACCTTCATAATTTCCTAGCAATATAAGTCAACCCATACAAAAATAGTTCTTCAAATTGATTAAAGGATTTATGTTCAAATAGAGTTAAACAGATGTATAAGAATTTATGAACTTATTTCAACATGCAAATATGCACCTTGAATATTTCCAAGGGAGGATAAAGAATGCATCACTTCTGTAACTTATTTTTTCATTAAATTCCTTTTCAAGGAACCGCCTCAGAATTAGTTTTCTCACAGGCTGTGTTTTGGGAAATGCTACTTTTAGGGTCATTTGACATACTCCTTGCCTTTCCATATCTAGCTAGTAATTTCTGATTATTTTTATGTAAAGTTTTTCTTTCAGTTGGCATTTTCCCAATGGATCATTTTTCTTTCCCATTATGTTTAATCTTTTGGAGTTGCTATTTTTTTTAAAGATGTGTGGTTATGTCTCTCCTAAGGCAGATTTTAAAAATATAATCTGATGAAAAGTTATTTACTGTTTATCTTATTGTGACTAGTGTTATTTCTAACATATTATTATTATTATTATTATTATTATTATTATTATTTTTGAGTTGGAGTCTCACTCTGCCACCCAGGCTGGAATGCAGTGGCATGCTCACAGTCACTGCAGCCTCTACCTGCTGGGCTCAGGCGATCCTTCTGTCTCAGCCTTCCAAGTAGCTGGAACTACAGGCGTGCGCCAACCACACCCGGCTAATTTTCTGATTTATTGTAGAGATGAGGTCTCATCAAGTTGCCCAGGCTAGTCTCAAACCCCTGGACTCAGGAATCCTCTCACCTCGGCCTCCCAAAGTGCTGAGAATTACAAGCTTGTGCCACTGCGCCCGGCTCTAGCACATTATTTTGTGTTTACTAGTGACCCGAGTGATTTCTAACATATTATTTTGTGTTTACCAGTCACTTTCATTTTTCCTTGATTGTTTTTCTTCTCTTCTGCTTCTCTTTGATAAAGGTTTTCTAAGATCCTTTTTTCATCCTTGTGGGGCTTTGGAAGATATGGATTACTTTCCTAGCCTTCTAATAGTAATCCTTAACATTTTTAAAGATACAAAATTAATTACAAGTGTTTTTAAACAATGTCTGAAATTTTTCAGTGTTTCTATTCTTTTCTCAAACATGGCATAAACCTTCACATACTTTGATAGTAACTGATAGTAAGAAATTGTCAGAAGAAAGAGATGGAAGGAATCATATAATATAGAAAATAATGACTCAGAAATCATGAATAGTATTTTATTAAAAATATTTTTCATGATTTGTTAAGGGAAACAAGCTGAAGAAAGTCATGGAAATCTGTATGATGTAATTTATAAAATACTAATGAGTTCTGGTCACTGTAATGTCAGAAGGAAAGCCATTACACCACTTAAAAAGACAAAAAAGAGGGTCAAAATAATTTAAAAGAATGAATATTGATATCATAAAAGAAAAAAATCTTGTCAACAAAATTTAAAAATACATGTTTATGTGTGTGTATAATAAGCAGTAATTCTACTGTTGAAGAAAATATTCTCTTATCAAAGAAAAAATAAGAAAATCATATTTCATAAAATAATAAATTAGATGGTGATGGACTCCCTATTATGCTTTAAAAAAAACAAACTGGATCAATTCAAAGGCAAGTCAATACTAAGCAAAGTTCAGACATATAAAAGAAGTATTCAGCAAGTCAAAATCTAGAGACATGATTTATACAGTATTTGCCAAAGTAAAACAGAAACACATCCTTAGAAATCATGTCTATCATGTCTATCTTCTCAAGTCAAATATATAAGTGTGTGTGTCTGTGTGTCTTGACAGCTTAATCTGTTAGAGGGTCACATGATCAAGAGTAGTAGACTACATTTCTTTTCTTGCCCTCTGTCTTCAAGTGATTGTACTAAATGAACACCTTCAACTGTATTCTGAAAATAAAATTTATATTAAAGATAATTGTGAATTGGAGACTATAGAAAAGGTTTTAATATAATGGAGGAAACATTTCACTACTTTGCTAAGTTGCAGTACTTGAGAAAATGTCCACCAGCAAGTTATTAATTCTAAGACTCAATTTTCTCACTTGTTAAATGAACTCAATAATACCTACTTCAAAGGGCTGTGAAAGATAAAATAAGCAATGCTTGACACACGATAGTCATTTTATGTCCTCTAGCAAAGTAGAGCATCTTTTCACATAGTTTTCTGTGTTTCTTCTTCAGTAAATTGCTTTTCGTATTTCTCTGCTTTACTTCTGATTTCGTGGTCTTTTACTTGTTAATTTATAATAGTTGTTATGTCTACTCTGTTATATATTTTGCAAATATTTTCCCTCTGTCTGTCATTGCCTTTTAACTTTGCACCTTGTCACACAGATAAGTTGTTTGAGGTTTTTTAAAATTCTTGGATCTAATTTTTTTTCTTTACAGTTTCTGATTATGTGTCTTGCTTCAGAATTTTTTTCCTCATGCTAAAATTATGAAAATATTCTTAGACCACTTTTCTCTGGTCTTCTTATATTTTTTGTTTAACACTCAGTTCTTTAATCCTTCTACCACTTCTTTTTGTGTACTGTGTAGAGATCTGCCCCCTACAATGAATAGTCAATTGTCCTAACACAACTTATTAAATAAATAATCATTTCCCCACGGATCCAATTGCCTTACTTGATACTAAGTCCCCATATATACGTAGGTCTGTTTAGGAACTCAATTCTGTCTCCCGGTCTGTTTATTCTTAAGCAAATCCTATGCTATTTTAATCACTGTAGCTTTGTACTAAGTTCTGATATTTAACAGAGTCCTAACTGCCTTATTAAAAATTGTTTTGGCAATTTTTATTTACTTATTTTTTCAGATGAGCTTAAGCTTTAAATCTAAAAGCTTAAGCTTATAATCTAAAATAATATTATTTAAACTATATTAAATATTTACATATCATTTTAGTCTTTTTGTGTTGCTATAACAGAATATCACACACTGGGTAATGTATAAAGAACACAAATTTATCTTCTCACAATTCTGGAGACTGGAAGTCTAAGACCAAGGCACCAGAAGGTTCAGTTGTCTGGTGAGGGCTGCTTTCTGTTTCCAGAATGGCATCTTGTTGCTGCATCCTCTCTGGAGTCCCTGTTATAACATGGCAGACAACAGCAGGGCAAGCAGAACTAACTTCCTCTGTCAAGCCCTTTCATAAGGGTACCTAATCCCATTCAGGAGAGGTGGAGACTTCATGACCTAATCACCTCTTATAGGCCCTTCCTCTCAATATTATCACACAGTCATTAAGTAGCAACACCTGAATTTTAGAGGGGCCACAATCAAACCACAGCAGCAACATATATGCAAGAGTTATATATTATTTGAAGATTACATAAAATTTGCCTTTTAAAACCATTTTTCCTTTGTTCCTTTTTAGTAATGGCTGTTTCAATGTCTAGATTTTTTCTTTTTGGTAGAAATGGGGTCTCACTAGGTTGCCCAGGCTGGTCTCAAACTCCTGACCCCAAGTAATCCTTCCACCTCAGCCTCCAAACATAATGAGATTAAAGGTATGAGCTGTTGCACCTAGCCTCAATGTCTTTAGTCATTAGTTTACTCATGTGTCTGCCTCATCTTGAATCAATTTTCAAAACTTATTTTTTCCTAGAAAACCACCCATTTCATCTGTAATTTTCAGTTTTCTGCCCTAAAGCTTATACTGCCTCTAATTTCATTCATATCTGTGCTCAATCTCTTGTCTCATTCTTGACGTTAATGGTTTCTCTATTTTTCTTGGTCAGACTTCTTAAAGATTTGTCTTTTTGAAACATCAACTTTTGGTTTTAACAATTCTATTTTTTCTTGTTAACTTATTTTCTGATTAATTTTAATTAACTAATTTCTACATTGCTATTTTCTTCTTACTTATATTGATTTATATTTGGTTTTTTCTAGTCTGAGTTTTAGAGGTGGTTTATCATCAATATTTTAAACTATAAAAAACATTTAAAGTCTATAAAATAACATATAAAACTGTATGTGTTTTACTGTTTTATGTCCTTGTGATTAGAAAACATGATAATTTCTGTTTCTGAATCTTTAAAGTTTTTATTTGTGGCCATGTTCAAGATAAATTTTGTAAACAGTCCATGGAAATGTGATAAGAAAGTATATCCTCTATTTGTAGTATTCCATAAAGATCTATAAAACTAAGCTTAACTGTGTTAATCAATTACTTTTTTATGTGTTGTCATCCTGACCTGTCAAATTCTGAGAGAAATATTATACATTTTCAATGAATTGTGGTTTTAAATCAAACTCTTACACTTTTAAAGGTTTTTCCTTTATGTATTCATTGAAATAATAATGCTGTATACATAAAAGTGTTTCCTCTTCATGAGTTGTGCCTTTTTTTCCATTGTAAGACATCCTGTTCATCCCAAATTTTGTCTTAAACTTTAGTTGTTGTAATATGACGTTGCCATCCTGACAGGTGTTAAATGGTATCTCCTTGTGGCTTTGATTTGCACTTCCCTAATGATTAGTGATACTGAGTATCTTCATGTGCTCATTAGTCATTTGTAGATCTTCCTTGGAGAAATGTCTGTTTAAATCCTTTGTCCATTTATAACTGAGCTATTGTATTTCATGTTGAGTTCACTGTGTTTACTATGTACTTTATATCGGAAAAAAATAAATTTTCTTATATTCAGCTTGGCTTCTATTTTCATATTTCATTCAAAACCTGCATCCATGATTTCTTAAAAGTCCTGCTGTAGCTGTATCTTTGTTTACTATGTAGTATTTACATTATTGTTGAGTTCTAAACTTTTCTTATATGACTTCTCTGACTATAGAGTATAATTTTCTTAGAAATGTATAGGTTTTACTTATATTTTTGCTACTGATTTCTAATTAACTTGCATTGTAGTCAGAGAATGTAGTCTATAAGACATATTACTTGATGTTGGAGACTTGCTTTATGGTCCATTGTGTAGTCAATCTTTAATAATTTTTCCATCTGTCTTGAAAAATAAATTTCTTCTTCAATTACTGGATATGAGGTTCTACATATGTCCACTTGATCAAACTTACTGTGTTATACAAACCTATGTCCTTACCAATATTTTTGTTGTTTGTTCATCAATTGCCTGGGAGAAGTTGGAGTGTTATGCTATAGATAATAGCTTTCATCAACGGTTCCTAATTACCCTCTCCTGCCCTCCTTTCACTTGCCTCTAATCTTCCCCCACTTTTCTGACTGTGGGTCTCAAGACCCTTCCCAGAGAGGGTCCCGCCCTATATCTTGGGGGATGGAATGCTGATGTCCTGAAACTTCCATAAAAACCCAAAAGGATAGGGTTTGAAGAGCTTTCAGAGAGCTGAACATGTGGAGGTTCCTGAAGGGTGGTGTGCCTGGGAGGGCATGGAAGTTCTGCACCTTTCCCCGATACCTTGCCCTATCTATCTCTTCATCTGTATTCTCTGCCAATATCCTTTGTAATGAACCATATAATAAACCAATAAACATGCTTCCCTAAGTTCTGAGCTCAAGCAAATTAATCAAACCCAAAGAGGAGGGTTGTGAGAACCCCAACTTGAAGCTGGTCAGTCAGAAGTTCTGGAGGCTTGAACTTGTAATTGGTGTCTGGGGGAGGTAGGGAAGCCTTGGAGACTGAACCCTCAGTCTATGGAATCTGATACTATCTCCAGGTAGACAGTGTCAGAATTGAATTGGAGGACATCCAGCTGGCGTCTACTGCTTGGTGATGTGGAGAAACCCTCACATTTGGTCACGAAGTCATCTGTGCAGATAACTGTTGTGGTGTCAGAGCAGAGGAAAAACTTGGTTTGAGTTTTTCCAAAGCAGAAGTATACTGAAATGTCCCACCATGATGGTAGATATTTATCAATTTCTCCTTGGGGTTCTACATTTTTTTTTTTTTGCTTTATACATTTTTGAGATTATTTTATTAGGTATAGCACATATAAGTTTACACTGTCTTATCATCATAGGGAGATAAAGTTTTTAATCAATAGGAATGATTCCCTTTATCCTTAACAATGCTCTTAAATCTTAAGAACTATTATATCAAATTAATTAACCCACTTATTAGATATTTGTAAATCCATCTTTCTTATGGTTGGAATTTGCCTGCTGTATAAAAAGTTACTTGTATTTTCTGAGTCTTTATGTTTTAGGGGTGTGTCTTATGAACAGCATTTAGCTGGAGATTTAAAAAACCCAGCATGGTAAAAATCTGTCTTTAATTTTGCAAGTTTAATCCTTTTTTTCCTACCATTTTATTTTGTACTTTTCCTTCATAAGTTTTTGCTCCCCACCCCCTCCAATTTCTTTAAAATACAAATAATAGTTTAAGTGCTGATAAGGATAGGGAGCAACAGAAATGCTCATATTCCTTGTGGGGATGCAAAATGGTCACTTTGAAAAACAGTTGGGCAGCTTTAAATTGGTTCAGAATATTTGTTTTTGTTCTCCTTATTTTTTCCTTTACTGGTTCGGAAATAATATACCTTATTTTAACTATTTTAGAAATTTTATCTTGTGTATTTAAATTTAAACTCTAGGCCAGGCATAGCAGCTCAAGCTTGTAATCCCAGTACTCTCTAGGAGGCTGCGAAGCGGGACTGCCTGAGCCCATGGGTTTGAGAACAGCCTGGGCAGCTTGGTGAGACCTCACCTCTACAATAAATCAAAAAATTAGTTGGGCGCGGTAGCGCATGCCTATAGTTCGAGCTACTTGGAAGACTGAGGCGGAAGGATCGATTGCCTGAGCTCTGCAGATTGACGCTGGGGTGGCCGTGAGCGTGCCATGCACTCCAGCCTGGGCGACGGAGTGAGGCTCCAACTAAAAAAAACCCCCAAAATTTAAACCCTAAAGTTAATCAACATTTTAATTTACCTTTCATACAACACAAGACCTTTAGACTCTCCTGGCTTACACGTTGTTCAGTATTTTAGTTCCTTCTTTAATCCCACAATTTACATATTATTATTGCTTATTTTAAAAATGTTTTTAGATTTACCCAAATGAATTTAAATTACCCAATCATGTAGACTATTTCAAATTCTATACTTACATTCCTTCTTTGCTTACCATTTCTTATTACAGTTCAGACTTTCCTTTAGGATCAAAGGACATCCTTTAGTGTATATCTCTTGGTGTTAAATGTTATTTAAGTTTTTGTTTACAGAAAATGTCCATATTTAGTCCTCATTCCTTTTTTTATTTTGAAAAAGACATGCTGTAAAATTAAATTTTATGTGTGTGTGAAGTTCTATGAGTTTTAACAGGTATATATTCATTTAACCATCATCACCAGGAATACAGAATAATTCCATGACCCTCCAAAATTCCCTCATGTGTTTTTTTGTAGTCAAGCCCTCTTGTCCTCCCCAACTCCTGAAACTACCGATCTCTTGTTCATTCCCATAGTTTTGTCTTTCCAGAATATTATATAAATGTAATCATATGATATATAACTTTCACACACTGGTTTCTCTCACTCATATAATACCTTTGAGGTTTATCTCACTATGTATATCAGCAGTATGTTCCTTTATATTGCTGAGTAGTATTCACTGTATGGACATTGCACAGTTTGTTTATCCATTCACCAACTGATGGACTTTTAGGTTGTTTTCAGTGTTGGTGGATCGTGAATTCAGGTATTGGACTTTGTATGTATATCAGTTTTCATTTGTCCAGGGTAAACACCTAGGAATAGAATTGCTGGGATCTGTGTACGTTTAACTTTTTATAACCGTTTTCCAAAGTGGCTGTACAATTTTGCATCCCCACCAGGAATGTATGAGCATTCCAGTTGTTCCATATCCTCATTAGCACTTAATCTGTTATTTGTATTTTAAAAAGTTGTAGTCACTCCATAAGTGATGTATAGCGGTATCTTACTGTGGTTTTAACTTGAATTTTGCTAGTGGATAATAATGCTGAACATTTTTTCATGTGCTTTCTTGCCAACCACATTTTTACTTTAGTGATCGGTCTATGGAATCTTTTGCCCATTTTGGAATTGGGTTGGTTGTTTTACTATTGACATTTAAGAAATCTTTATGTATTCTGGATATGTGCCTTTGGTTGGATATGTGATTTGCAATATTTTCTCTTGTTCTGCAACTTGTCTTTTTAGTCTCAACAATGTTTTAGGCAGAGTGGAAGTCATTATAATTTTCAAAGTCAGCCGGGCTCAGTGGCTCAGCCTGTAATCCCGCGCTTTGGGAGGCTGAGGTGAGTGAATTGCCTGAGCCCGCGGGTTCGAGACCTGCCTGGGCAACTTGGCGAGACCTCATCTCTACAATAAATCAAAAAAAATTAGCTGGGCATGGTAGCGCACGCCTGTAGTTCCAGCTACTTGGAAGGCTGAGGCGGAAGGATCGCCGGAGCCCAGCAGGTCGAGGCTGCAGTGGCCGGGAGCAGCCACTGCACTCCAGTCTGGGCGACTGAGTGAGACTCCAACTCAAA
>CAUYQG010071117.1:0-18612 GCA_963574415.1 Tarsius wallacei | reverse complement strand
TGTTGTTTAAGAGTTTCTTTACTGTTACAGAAGCAGTTTCAGTTTTTGTAGGAAATGTCTCGACCTATCCTGAGAAAGTGTCTATCAAGACCAATAGGTATTTATATCCATATTGCCCAGGTTTGACTTATGTAAAGTCTATTTTCCAATGTCTCCTGGGGGTTAGTCCCCTCTTTCGGACCCCTTGGGTAGATACACTGACCTTAGCATTATTAGTCTGCTGGCATGACACGCAGCCTTGAATGAGCTCCTGGACGAGCTGGTCCAGATGAGGGAGATAGAATTCTTTCCTCACAAGTTTGGTTAGTTTTGTCCTTCCCAAATGAGTACCTTCGTGGAGCTGCCTTAGGATTTGTTGTCCCAGGACTTGAAGGAGGAAGGTTCTGCCATCCTGAAGTTGAAGCCATCCATCTGGGTTTGAGGTTGTCTGCAATTTTTGTGCAGCGAGGATGTCCTCTTCTGTATATTTTGGTGGCTCACATAGAACCGGAGGAGGCAGTGCCAGCAGGCGGGTGGTTCTGCGGTAAGCAGCTTCTCTGGCTGTTTGATCTGCTTTTGTATTTCCTATTGCCTCTTTTGAGTTTCCTTTTTGGTGGCCCAGGCAATGGATGATGGCGACTTGTTTGGTGGCTCATATTGCTGCCAGGAGGTCCAAGACCTCCACTTTATTTTTTATAGTTTTCTCCTCTGCAGTGAACAATCCCCACTCCCTGTAAATTGTCCTATGAACGTGTGCAGTTGCAAATGCATACCTGCTGTCAGTGTAGATGTTGACAACTTTTCCTTCACCTGCTTTTAGGGCCTCGGTTAGGACAATCAGTTCTGCTTTTTGGCCAATGTTCCCTGCGGAAGAGACTCAGCCCAAATAGTTCCCTGTAGAGTGACCACCACTGCCCTGCATACCTTACCCCGTTCTGGATGAAACTGCTGCCAGCCGAGAAAAGCATTAGGTCGGGGTTTGTTCTCGGGACATTGGTTAGGTCCCAGCGCAGCTTTTGGAACTCAGTTGTTTCATAACAACAATGTGGCGGCCCCATGGGACGGGAAAAAGCACTAGAACTGTCTAACCAAACTTGTGAGGAAAGAATTCTATCTCCCTCATCTGGACCAGCTCGCCCAGGAGCTCATTCAAGGTGCGTGTCATGCCAGCAGACTAATAATGCTAAGGTCAGTGTATCCACCCAAGGGGTCTGAGATAAGGGACTAAACCCCGGAAAACATTGGGAAATAGACTTTACAGAAGTCAAACCCGGGCAATATGGATATAAATACCTATTGGTCTTGGTAGACACCTTCTCGGGATGGGTTGAGGCATTTCCTACAAAAACTGAAACTGCTTCTGTAACAGTAAAGAAACTCTTAAATGACATCATACCAAGATATGGTTTACCTATCTCATTAGGCTCAGATAATGGCCCAGCATTTATTTCTAAACTTACTAAAGGTATTGCAGAAACCTTGGGGATAAATTGGAACTTACATTGTGCTTATCATCCCCAGAGTTCAGGACAGGTAGAAAGAATGAATCAGACGCTTAAAGAGACCTTCACCAAATTAACCCTGGAGACCAGCGAAGGTTGGGTAACGCTCCTTCCCTATACCCTCTCAAGGGCCAGGTGTACCCCCTACATCAAGGGTCTAACCCCCTTCGAAATTCTGTTTGGACGGCCCCCGCCATTACTTCCAAAAATTGGACGGGAAAAAGCACTAGAACTGTCTAACCATAATTTGCTTCAGTCACTGCAGGCTCTTCAAAGAGTTCAGCAAGCTGTCACTGAGACCGTGCAGGCAGCCTTCCGGAAACCGGTTCTGGAACATCTCTACCCGTTCCAGCCCGGTGACCAGGTCTGGATAAAATGGCATAAAGCTGAGGTTTTCACCCCAAGGTGGAAAGAGCCCCACATAGTAATCCTTACTACTCCTACGGCCATCAGAGTCAGCGGTATCCGCCCCTGGATTCATCATTCACAAGTAAAGGCAGCCACCACCACGCCCCCAGAGACATGAAAAGTCGTCAAACCAGCTACTGGAGAAAATCCTCTAAAGGTAAGACTTTTGCAGGGCCCGGTATCTTAATCATATCCCTTGCATACTTTCCCCAGCTTGAGGCCTATTGGCCTAACCTGCATAGTCCCTATACTCCAGGAAACTATTCCTGGGAACTGAGAAATACCATCACTGGAACCGTAATTGCCACCTACAGAGGAAGCGAGCAGCCTGTCTTTAATTTTGACCTTTGTAAATTATGGCCAGGTCTAACCCTCGAGGGCACACACACGGATGAATGTGGCACCTTAGCATATAAAAAAGGACTTAAATCTGAAAACCTCAGCTTTGTGTCATTTTATTGAGACCAGCCCATTGCCACAAAGTAGGACAATACCACTGTGCTGCATGGGGGTGCGAAACTGTTGCTCCTTGGAAAAACTGAGACCCATATATAAGCCTCCTTGGTTATGTTAAAAATAGTGTGTCATCAGTAAAATTAATGGTCCTCAGAACTCAACATAATCCCCTGTATAAAGAGTCAATGATTTGACTCCAGGAACAACTGAAAGGGGGGAATGTGGGAGGGGGTTAAAAAAAACACCTACAAAAATGAGGCTAAGCATAAACTCAGCCTTTGGACAGTTAAAAAGTTCCCTTCCTGGAAACTGGCAACAGCACCTGCTGGCTAGGTTAAACTGTTTAACAACTTTTTTTTTGCCTCTGTGAACCCCGCTAGCATCACTTGAAAAGCACCTAGGCCTCCAGGATGTTGCGGTTTGGCCACTTAGAAAGTCCCAATGTTGTTTTGCCCCATTTAAGCAAGCCCCTACAGCAAATGGGGACCCTTGCTGTGGGACTGGCATGTCCAGCAGGCAAGTGGCCGCTGGCTCGGCTCTTGGCTCATAAACCTCTCCTTTTTATAACTTGTAATTTTGGTGTCGGTGTCTGTGAATTAAGCACTCGGTCCCTATTTCAGTTACCACTGCACAACTTACCACAGTAAGCCAGTGAGGATACTCCTACTACAACAGCAGATCTTGGTTTTCTGTCCCAATATCCTACTTAGAATTAATTCTCTGATGAACAGTTTCAAGATTATCTTCCACATGCAGTTCACAATAAAGCTCCCTAATAATATCTCTCAAGTCAGAGGAACAGGAGAAATATGAACAGATTCCATTACAGCTAAAAACCCACTCTGGTGACTTATGTAATTTTGGTGTTTTTACTATTTATTTTTGAATGTGCATCTCATGTACATAATACAAAATTCAGAGAGAAAAATGGATGCAGAGAAAGCAGATCTCCCTCTCACCCGGTCTCCTTCCAGCCAACCTACTTCCCTTGCCAGAGGCAACTAATGTTACCAGTTTCTTACATATCCTTCCAGAAATATTCTATGCATATAGAAGCATGTAGAGTTTCTAAAACCAAATGACAGCATCATCTGTTCTATTCCTTGCTTTTAAAACACACCAGAAACTCACTCAGCTTCCACCTTTGAAAATCTCAAGTGAAAATGTCCAAACACAACATATACCACAGTTGTCCACCCAGGTGGAAGCCAAGGCTCTGGATCCCATTCCTACTTTTTCCTCATTCTGAGGCTAACTCAAAGTCTCTAGATACTCAATTTTCCTCCCTTGTAAAATGATATTCATCATAAGCCAGTATAATGAAATAAAAGCTGCATAAAATAAAGGTTCTCCTGAGGTTAAAATCATGACCTTTACATGAAAACCTATTTGCATTTTTTAAACTAACACTAAAAAGGTATCAAAGAAGATACTTCTTGCAATTTGGTCCCATATTTCCTTCAATGGCTCTATGGCACTATTAACTCCAACAAGCACCTTCAAAACCGGTAACACTATATCATGGCACATTTTTCTACAAGGTTATGGTCACAAGGAGACCCAGAACACATAATAAGGATTCTCTGTACCATGCTGATTGAACAAATAATCTGCTAAAGACTGCACAAATACTGCAAAGATATAAACACTTTAAAACTTTAATCTCTTGTTTGTCCTACCATGAACAATTACTGTATATAATTTTTATGCAGTTTTTTAAAAAGAGTGTGTGTGTGTGGGCAACCCCTTTGGGTCCCCTCCCATTGTGGAAGCTTTTCTGACCTCTCAATAAATCTTGCTTTAAAAAAAAAAGAGTGTATGTGTATATATTTTAATGAAAATGGTACTTCCATACATTCCATCCCCAAGGTGCATACCCTAAAATTGTTTTTATAACTGGGATGATCTGTAGGCTCCAATTCTCTTTTGGAACCAGGACTCTGAATTCAGAAAAATGCAAGAAATTAGCTGACCCAGGGACTGAATCTCCAACAGAGTGGTTGAACCAACTAAGCTAACTAACCCAATTCGCAAGTGCCACAGAGCATTATTAGGGATGGAGTCTTGATATGCTTTATACATAAGAGGTATTTAAGATGATGTGCAAGGGTTAAGAACATTACACGGAATCAGAAAGTTAAACTGACATGAGCAACTCAATTCTCTTATAAATCATTTTACCATTAATGATAATTTTTCAAGCAAAAATTCAAATCATTTGTTAGATAGTCACTCTCTAGATAATGATAGTCTTTTATTTTACAGACAAACCAGTCAAGGGCCAATGGAATCATAGAAAATTCATGGAAATTCATGGATAGCTCAAACTTCCGTATGAAACTCGCCATGTCAGATCAGGTGGCGCCTGTGTATGCCAGAGCCCCTGAGCAACCAGAGCACATGCTCAGAGCTTGCAGCACTGTCTCCTCTTCTCTGAGGAGCCCTCGGGTCCCCTCCATCATCCCTCTTTCCTGATGCCAGTCCCTTTCCCCAACTCCTTCCTGACAGCACCTAATTCCCCCCAAAACCAGAGTCATCTGCAATTCTTTCTTCTTAGAAAGTTAACAATAAGAGGATTCTGTGAACTATCTGACCAGAACTAAATTTGTATTTCCTTTCCATTCACAAACTTAATAAAACAGTTATTAAGGTTTTAAATTCATGTGTAACCTTTAAAAAAAAACCCATGAATTAATTACTTTTATTAGGGAGAAAGGGGTTTTAGTTTCTGTTTATCCTTTTTGTAGTTCTACTTTTTCTTTTTATTTATTTATTTGTTTATTTTGAGTTGGAGTCTCATTCCATCGCCCAGGCTGGAGTGCAATGCGTGGCACACTAATGGCCACCCCAGCGTCGACCTACTGAGCTCCGGCGATCCTTCCACCTCAGCTTTCCAAGGAACTGGAACTACCAGCGCATGCTACCACGCTTGGCTAATTTATTTATTAATTTATTATAAAGATGAGGTCTTGCCAAGTTGCCCAGGCTGGTCTCGAACCCCCGGGGCTCAGGCAATCCACTTGCCTCAGTCTCCCAAAGTGCTGGAATTACAAGCTGAGCCACCGAGCCCAGCCAGTTCTACTTTTTAAAACAGATTCTGCACCTCCAGTTCTAAACAGATACCATATGGCTACTTCTTAACTAAATTATTTATTTTTCCAAAAAATGCTAACTGCAATTTTCGCAGTTATTTGTTAAACATTATTTGTAAAACATAAACAAACAGTTTCAGCAGTCATCCATGAAGAATGATCAGAAGCTTGTGAAAAAGTCAAGTCTACCTCCTTCAGATGGACAATGACCGCCTCCTTCTCCTCTTGAGTTCCCTCTGAGATGCTGAAACAGTTAAGAATGCTGAACAACCTGCTATAATTTCTGGGAGAAAATAAAAGTGAGTCCTCAGTTCCCAAGAAGCTGTTTCTGGGAGCATTCCTGTCTCTGAATCCATGCCAGAGGAAAGTAGGGGGATCCTGGAGAGAAGAGCAAATAGTTTCCAGTTCTATCCCCACAGACATGGTCTTGGAGCCAATAAGACCAAGACATTATTCTGTTAAGACTTTTTTCCCCCTCCAAAAGCAAAGTCCAACTTGGAAAATAGTACCTGGAAAGGCAAATAAAATTGAAAAGCTTCAGCAGAGGCCACAATATTTTGGACATCTCCTGAGGTCAATAATTTACAAGTTGGTTTGGTCTAGACCCATAAGGACAGAAACATGATTGGTTTGATTATAATATGTGAAATACCCAACTCCATAAGTAACTTCTCTTGCTGTGTGGTGTGTATGGGAAGTTATAATTTTTGGAGCTGGAAGGGACCTTCAAGAATACTTAGTAAAGATGAAGAAACTAACACTTGGAATTTCTGGACAAGATGCCTTGTAAGTTCAGGTTTTAAATATCACTCACTTCTCCAAATGATGCATGGAAAGGAGGGAGGGAGTGAGGGGGAAAGGAGAGGGGAGGGGAAAGAGAGGTTGGTAGGTTTACAAACAAGAGGAACAAGATGCATGCCACAACATGCAGTAGGCTGGCAACAGGGCTGAAGTCACAGCTCTTCTGTACAAACAGGTAAAGGCCAAAGGCACACACCAGATTGGTGAAGGTGAAGGCAGAAGTCAAAGGCTCAGAGCAAGACTCCACATTAAACTACTAGTGAAAAGATGCTAAAGAGACAAACTTCTGTGACCACTGCCCGAGGCTATGACTGAGAAAAAGTCCATCTCTGGGACAGCAGGAGGACACTACTGCTTGCAGCCTGCAGAGGGAACAGATCTGTCTTAGCTTTCTTATCAAGAAGGGCAAGAACCTGAACCACCAAAATAAGATTTGGTTCTAAACTAAGGAACTGGGAAGGACAACAGCAAAACCACTACAGAGAGAAGTGAGGGCAGAGAGAGGAACAAAGTCTCCCACTTAAGACAGGCCTCTAAACTAAAAGCCAAAGTCCTTGAGGGAAACTAACTTCAAAAAAGACCGACAAAAACTCAACTATCAGAAGATAAATTTTTTCCTGACAAAATGAAAACATGGCAAACTGAAAACAATTTTAAAATAAATGTGTTAAAACTCTCAAAGAGATATAAAAGATAAATACCCCTCCCAAAAAATTTTTGAAACAAAAACAGGCAGATAATGAACACAAGAGATAGATCTAAAAACAAAAACCTATTCAAAATCCAGATAATGAAACATATGGTCAATAGATGGGGGAAACTCAACTCTACACACAATCAAAGAGAAAATGAGCCAACTAAAATTCACTCAGAGTATTGAAGAGAAAATACATACAGAGAAGTAAAGTAACAAACAGGTAGATTGGGAAGAAACACACATCTAACAGGATTTCCAGAAATAAAAGCCAGAAGGAATTGTGGAGAAGCAATATTAGAAGTAATGTTAAAAATGTTCCAGAATTGAAGACATGAATCTTGATACTGAAAGCTCACAGTGAGTGCCAAGCAAAGTCTACATGAAATAAATCTCCTCCTAGAAAGACTGTTGTGAGGCTGCAAAACATTAAGGAAAAAGAGAAAACCTTAAAAACCAACAGAATGAAAAAAGAGTTAAAGGAAAATGAGCATTAGACTGGCAGCAGACTTCTCCATAACAACAATGAACATCAAATGGCAACAAAACTGTATTTTCAAGGTTCTGAGGGAAAATCACAGTGAACCCAGAGTTTCAAACCCAGAAAGAGTGAGGATGAAATAAAGACATTTTCTGAAATATAAAGACTAGGTTTACTTTCTATAGATAGTTACTATAAGAATGACTAATGGATAGGCACTTCAACAAAAACAGTAAAAACTCAAAGGGAAAGAGAGGGACGTAAGAAGCTGAGAGAGAGGATAAAGGACTTGCCTGAGTTTTCCTAAGTAGTCAGCAGCTGAGACAAAAAGAACCCTGGTACGCTGACTCCCAATCTAGCTTCCTTCCTCTAAGCTAACCCTCTGCCTCTTAATATTTCAATTTTATATTTTTATATTTTAAGTTCCAGATAAATAGCAAACTACACTTGACAGCTCCTAAATATTATCAAAATTATCTTTCACAACATTGATTCTAATTTCTCCTTTCTAAATTGAAAAACTCCCCTGAAGTGTGATTACAATGAAGAAGAATTCTAAGAGTAGTTATTTTTGAATCATTTTCTTACTGTGTACATCCTTGGTCAAATTACCTGGCCCTCGGTCCTCAGCAATGTGCTCCATATTTCATCCATATATAACACACATTTCCCACTTATTTTCGAAGGCAAAGTTTTGATAAGTAATTCATAATTGTCTTTGATTTGCATCTACATGAAGAGAAATTCTGCCTGTGCTTCTCTAAACAAAGCTAAATTTTTATTTAATTATTTCACTATTTTAATATGCATTTATGAAGGCAAGAGCTTGCAAACAGCAACTGTGTGTATACAGACTGATAAAAACAAAACACATGTGATGACATCTTTAGCTCGGATGAAAACAGGCACTGAAATAATAGATAAAAATCTAGCAAGAACTCTAAGTGAATAAAAAATAGGTACCTTACACCTCAAAGATGTAACAGTGATTCATATTAGTTCCTTTGCTGCAATCTGCAATGTGTTAACAAAGTCATCTCTCAACCTCCACATCTGGATCCTAGAGCAATTATCTGCCTATTTTTAAGCTCTGTAAATTCTTTGTAATCTTGAACACACAGCTTGCAAGAGAAGGTTTCTTTATGTGACAGAACAGGCAATAAAAAGAATACTAATTTCAAACAGCATATAGCTTGACAATGCTTACTGGCCCTAATACAAAGACTATGACTGTGCCCGGAGTTTCAGGTCAGATTCACCATACAACACTTTGTGTGTAAGGACTAAGTGCAGCCTGTACACAATCTACAACTCCAGACACCAAAGATCTCAGAGAAGTATAAATACAATTATGGAAATCCCTCAGTGTTGGCTAGTCAAACCTGGACAAATACCCAGCGCAGTTTGTTTGTTGTGCTGTCAGTAACTACAACAGTATCAGACTTCACTGGAACAAGCTTGGTGTTTTCTATAAAGGATCACTTTGCAGGACATACTGGAAGATAGTTTGCGGTCAAAGTCAGCACAAACAGCCCAAAGAGTGTGGGTTCTCAGCCCTGGGCAAGAGCTGATGCTACTCAGCAATGTATTTTTAGACACAACAGAGCTATGTCAATGATGCTATGGGTCCTTCTGTGTAGAATCTAATAAAAGCAATCTCAAACAAGTCTTCCAACTACTAGAGAAATTTCTTAAGTTGAGGAGTTTGAATATTCTTGAGGCAAAATGAGGAAGGCACCTAAAATGCTCACGTTGATGTCTGGAAAATGTTCTAAGCCATAGGAGAAATAGATGGGGTAGAGAGAGACTCATCTACAAATAAGTTAATCTCTAAAACCCAGAGGAAGTGGGTGTAATTTGGAGGAGTATACATTCTTTATCAGAAAGAAAAAGAGGTAATAAATGTAGAGGTGACAATAGCCAGCCAGTTACTCAAATGCCATGAGACCAACACGTTCTTCACCGAAGGAAAACTAAGATTCTTAGTCCACACATTTCTATAAAGCTCAGGTATTTTACAATAAGAAATAACATGTATTAATTTTTTAAAGAAATAAGTGACTTGCACCTCTAAAAGAAGAAAACATTTAAAATGCTAAATGATGTTGAAATGGGCTATAAGTTAGAGATTCCCTTTTGAGTCAACGAACTATATCACAAACCTAGTAGTAAAGAAAAAACTCCTAAAAAGCCAGGCAATCTGGCACATTGAGTAAATGGGCTTTTGAGGTTCTCTTTTAGGGACCTAAGACTCATCTCTCTCAATTATAAGGCACAACACATTGCTATTTTTAAATGGTGGAAACCATGCTACTACTCATTTTTTTTAACTTGCTAAAAACTATAATTAAGTACAACCTTATTAAAATCATCAGTGGGCCTGGATATACTGTTAATAGCAACAGCTACTCCAGATACTCCTCTGCTTACAACTCTCTGGGTCCCAATCACACTCAGAGACCGAAACCGACAACAACAGCCCAAAGCGATGGGGAGAGGACACTCAGCACTCCATGGTTGCAAGGTTCCTGCATTTTACTAGAAGCAATCAGTATTAGCTTTAAGCACACTGTGATAAATTCAAGATGAATGTTATAATCCTTAGAACAATCACAAATAAATAAATAAAACTAAAAATCAATAGAAAAAGTATAAAGATACATGAAAAAAGTTTTGAGTTAGCACTAAAGAAGGCAAGAAGGGAGGATAGAGGAACAACCAAAAAATAAAAAAAATTAAGCAGATAAATAGAAAACAAATAGCAAAATAGAAGATGTAAGTCCAACGATATCAATTATTACATTAAATGTAATTCTGAGAATGGTGACATAAACACCGTCAACATTACTTTCTGGATTATGGATGACAGAACAAACTACTTCTTGCTAGACCTCTTTATTAAGAAGGTTTTCACTTGCTCAGAGCCAGTTTTCACCTGCTCAGAGCCTGTGGGATTATTTTAATAATCTTCTTCTCTTCCAACATTAAGTAAACGTCTGAGTAACAAATACTTGCCAAATAAATATTAATAGATTTCTTTGTTTCCTTTTTACCCAATGATTTGGTTATTGGTACCATTCATTTTGCAACCAAACCCAAATCTTCAAAAATGACATTCTAATTGCCCTCACCACATGCTAACATGTACTTGCCCCCACTACATGCCAACAACGTTCTTTTGATTCAATCTTCTACAACATCTAGAAAAATACTATGAACTTGAAGATTGATTCCTAAAGCACATAATATATATAAAACATCCTCTCTGGCAGACGTCAACATGCACATCAGAGACTGTCAACCCCAAAAAAAGGTGAGTTGAGGATCTCTCAGTCCCTGACGGTTTCCACTGGAGGCTCTAGAACCAATCCCTCCAAGATGGACAGACGGACAATAGAAATGCACCAGAATGCACTATGTGACATCAGAAGCAAAGCTATGCAGGGCCTATAAGAAGTGCTGTTCCTCAGCAGACAGGTATCTTGTGCTGGCATGAAATCTGTAATTTGTGTTACTTATGGGCACTCTAACCTCATGGTTTTTTGTTTATTTGGAGGGGAAAAAAAAGGAGGAGGAAGGCTTCAACTGTCTTATTTTATCAAAATCAAAAAATTAATTTTGATACTTAGCCTAGCCAGGCCCAACAATCACCAAGTCCCTCAAGTCCAGAAACAAGGGCAGAGAGAGGCCTTGGGGAGTCACGGACAGTGATGGCATGGACAGGCAGAAGGTCAAGAGCAGAACAGATCAAAAGCCAATCCAGAGGGCCAGGCCCACAGAAAAGTTCATCAAAGAAGTAGACAAAAGTGTATGCTGTTTTGTGCCAAGGCCTATTTAACTGGGAAGAGAGGATTAATTCTAGGAGTTTAAACATTTTTTAATTTACAAGTTTCAGATCATATTAGTTTCCTTTGAGGATATAACTAGGAAGGAATACCGCAGCAATTATCAGAGAAGGATTTTTATTTTCTTTTCAAAACTTGTTTCTCCCAAGTTTCATCAGTATACACCACTGTAAAACAAAGTGAGAGATTTCCTTTCTAGGTTAAATGGGGGAGGAGAAGGTGGCTGGCATAGAAATCTACACAAACAAAAACAACGAATTAAGAGCAGAATCTCCCTAAGAAGACTAACAACATATCACATTTTTCTCCTTATTCAATACAAAATAATTTGTACTGAAGAGAAGCATGCATGTCATGAATGTAGCTGACCACTGCCCAGAATAATGGTCCAATGGTTTAGATTGGCATGTGCTTCCCAAAATGGCCCAACCTGTCCCCAACCTTACCTCCAGAGCCAACCCAGCAGCTTCCCGTCTCACAACCCCCACAAACATCCTGGTTGGCTAACACTTGTCTCCCATTCCTCAGTCAGGAAGCCTCTTCACCTATCAAGACCCAACACAAATGTTACTGCTTTTAAAAGGGTTCTCTGTCATCATCAAAATAAATATCTTCCACTAAGTTATCACAGTGCTTTAGTCAGACATTTAGTCTACAATGTTCTGTGATTTGTCTATTATGTCCTACAAGCATGTTTCTAACTTTTTTTTTTTGAGTTGGGGTCTCACTCTGTTGCCCAGGCTGGAGTGCGGTGGCACGCTCATGGCCACACCAGCGTCGATCTGCTGGGCTCCGGGGATCCATCATCCAGCCTTCCAAGTAGTTGGAACTACAGGCATGAGTCATCAAGTCCAGTTAATATTTTGATTTATTGTAGAGACGAGAGCTCACCACGGTGCCCAGGTTAGTCACAAACCTGCAGGTTCAGGCAATCCTCTCACCTCAGCCTCCCAAAGTGCTGGGATTACAGGCTTGAGCCACTGCGCCCGGCCATCTCTTACTCTTAAGTAACAGTCCTTTGAGTACAGACCCATTTCATAGGTCTTTTTATAGGCAACACTAAACAGATGTGAGATGTGACCAGCCTATAGAGGATACTTGTTTTACTACAAGAACCGACAATTTCATTTATTTTCTGTACTCACAGTGACACTCAGAAATACTTCATCCTGAAGTTCTCTTTGCAAAACAGGTGCTAACTGCCATAAACAAGGCATAAATCTACATGAGTCAATAAATTTTCCCAAATGAGCCAATTCAAATCAATAAAGTGCTATGTAAATATACCATGAGGACTGATGAGTTTAATAAAATACCTCAGTAGGTGAGGGTAGAGTATTCTGAGCCCAATATCCCCAAAGCACACTTAAAATGTACACATAGAATCACTTTTGCTTTAAGAATAATTCTCAGAGCTGTATCATTATCTTAATTTGACAAAGTCCTTAGTTAAAAAGTCTCAAAGGTTCCTAGGTCCAAGCACTCTCTACCTCCACACCTCCAATTGGTTTTTGCATAGAAAATTCTGAGAAATAGATTCTTGGGAGGCATGAAAGGGATGAAAGGTGGCAAGTCAGTGTCTTCTCTGGATTAGTAGTAACATTAAAAACAACTCGTGTGTGGTGCTTTAAAACATTCAGAGTCCCACTTAAACTCTCTGGCACAACCCACGGAGCACTCTTATGAGGCAGTCAGGGCAGACACAACTATAACCTTTGCTCACAGAAGTGGATACTAGGTTCAGAAGGGCAAGTGGCATGCCCAACCTCTTTGCTAAGTGTGTAACTGAGACTCCAATCCTGATGGGGCTTCAGAAATCTATTCTCTCTGGATACAGCATGTAACCAAGGTCTAAGGTCCTAATTTTACAAAGAAAAAAAAATTAAGAGGTCAGAGAGTAAAGTCAGCAGCAGACAGAAGGGAAAGCTCTCTGCCTGGCTTTGTTCAACAAACCACGGTGACTGGAGAAGGCCTGTGTGAGCCTGTGTTGTTAACAGGGGCCACAGGGCAGTCTGCGGGGCAAGGTAAGGCCTCTGTATCAGAGAAACATTTTAAGTTCCAGGAGACAATTCCTTCTGGGGGCAAAGGTGTACCTCCACCAGCCAGTGAAAACAATGGCAGAAAGAGAAGCTCCTTGTCTGCTAATCTAATGGAATTGCTGGCATCTGTGGGATTGCTGACTTACTACGGTCATTTTTATGTATCACTTTTATGTCTCAGACATGCATTACATGCCAATACTAATTCTTGGGAAAGAGAATCTTCTCAGGGTGGTCCTCCAACTAGAAGCGAACGTTTACTTTTCAAAATGACAGTTAGAAGATGGACCACAGTCAAAGTCCTGAACCTCAGATTTAAACCCAACACAGGCTACTGTCCAGCCTTGCTGGTAACACCAGAGGCAAATCTTTCACATGTTTCATTCAAGAAAGCATGTTATCCTCAGATAAAAGGCTCTCATTTCCAAGACAAATAAAAACTTGACTCAGAGAGTCACAAAGTCAACCAAGCAGGGCATGGTGGCTCACTCCTGTAATCCTGCACTTCAGGAGGCCAAGGCAGGAGGATCACTTGAGTCTAGGAGTTCAAAACTAGCCTAGGCAACACAGCAAGACCCCCAACTCTACAAAAATAAAATATAATAATTAGCCAGGCATGAAGACACATGCCTATAGTTCCAGCTACCTGGGAGACTGAGGCAGGAATATGACTTGAATCCAGGAGTTCGAGGATGCAATGAGCTATGATTGCACCACTCCACTTTAGCCTGGGCAATAGAGCGAGTGAGATCCAGACTCTTAAAAAAAAAAATCAACCTCAAATACAACTCTTAGCAATTTCGTCTCCAGCAAGGGTGGTCGCAAACAGAAAGGGCGAAGAGCCACGCTGCTCAACCTCCTAGAGAAGAATGCTCCAGCACTCTCTTGGGATGGGAGATGTGAGCAGAGACTGCATCTTGAAGCCAGAAAGTAAGCCTCTTAGTAACCAGATTAAAGAAAATGTTAGCCATTGTTATTCTGCATATTAATGACAGAAACTTGTTTTTTTTAAAAATGGAAGTGTCTAACCCCAAGTTGCTGGGCACAGCAAGGGAAAGTGACAGCCTGTCCAATTAGAGCCACCATGTGGTTTCTGGTCTCATCTCCTAACCCTCCTTAGCAGCCCTTGTATTGGCCCTTGGTCAGCTTTCTTTCCCATCTCCTAAGGAGCTCTTTCAAAGCTTCACCTCCCACTTATGCCAGCTTCTCCGCCGGGCCCCTCCCTCTCCTCGCCTCTGGACCCAGCCTCACGGAGCTCCCCTCCGCTGTCAGAGAAAGGAGAGTCTCCTAGTGTCCCAATCTCCTCTGAGCTCTTGCGCATCAATTATCTATCCACAACCTGGCGGTTTCTACGACAGACCCTCCACCTATAAAAGATAAAAGGATCCTAAACTTAGGAACTGAACCCTGATTTCTGTACCACCTAACTGCCCATATCCCCCCCTTCACAGCCAGAATTCCTGAGACAATGGCCTGCGTCTGCCTTCCCTACTCTGTCAGCAACATCTGCAAGCAACCACAATCAGTTGAAAGACAGTAACCAGCCAAACATGGTGGTTCACACCTATAATCCAAGCACTTTGGGAGGCTGAGGTGAGAGGACTGCCTGAGCCCATGGGTTCGAGACCAGCCTAGGCAACTTGGCAAGACTTCATCTCTACAATAAATCAAAATTTAGCCAAGCATGGTGGCGCATGCCTATAGTTCCAGCTACTTGGAAGGCTGAGGCAGAAGTACCACCTGAGCCTAGCAGGTCGAGGCTGCGGTGGCTGTGAGTATGCCACGGCACTCCAGCCTGGGTGAAAGAATGAGACTCCCACTCAAAAAAAAAAAAGACAGTAACCTCTAAACTGTTAAACCTCACAGTCCTTAACATGTTTGCAGCAATGAAACTGCTGCCCCCTCCATCCATGAACTTCTTTTCCCTGGCTCATGTCACTGTCCTCTGGTCAGCTCTTACCACCCCCCTCTGTTTTCTTCAAAGGCTCTTCTTCCTACCCTTAAAGCTTAGGATCCCTAGGTCTTGTTCTTTGCTCCTTTTATCACCCTCAATATTTGGCTTGGATGATTTCATTCACTCCTGGAATTTCAACCACAACCTAAACACCACTAAGCCCCAAATGTTTGCTTATCTCTGGCTCAGATCTCCCTCTAAAGCTTGAATTTTAAAAATTAACTTTATTGAAGTATACTTTACATATAATAAAATACCCATATGAATTTTGACCCCTTTTGTATATCCATGTAACTATCACCACAATCAAGATTCCATAACCCCCAAAATCCTCTTATATCTCTCTACCTACTCAGTCACCCCAGGCAACCACTGATATGCTTTCTGTCTTTTCTAGAGTTTCACATAAATGGAATATATACTATGTGGAATCATTTGTGTCCAGCTTCTTTCATTAGGTAAAATATCCTTGAGATTCATCCATGTTGTTATATGTATAAATTTGAACTTGAATTTTTAATAGATATCCTATCTGATCCTCAAATGCAACATGTTCCAAAATGAAATCTGTATTGTTCATAGGAGTCAATGGCATCCACTCATAAATCTGGGGCTCCACCCTTCTTACTTGTTATCCACACCAAACTTGTCAGTAATTCCACTAATCATAGCTCCTACTTACCTTTCAAATTTACCCTTTCCATTCCCATTTCATGAGCATATCCTTTTTGTCTAGATTTTGCAAAAGACTTTTAGCCAAAGTCCCGGCACCCAGTCCCTCCTCTCCTCCAATCCACACATGAAGAGAACTTTTGTAAATGCTGGGAAAATAGGCCATCCTTTCTAGATGTTCAGGGTCCCGCCCACTCCTCCAGCTTCCTCCCCTGCTACGCTGACTCTAGACAACCACCATCCTCACACTTCCGTTCCCCCTTCCAACTCTGCTTACAATTCAGTTGGTCTGAACTAACCCTGAGAGTGACCTTGTATACTCCTCACTGCTTACATCATACACACCCCGACCCAGCTACCTGTTCAGTGTATGGCAATTATTTATAATTGACAGCATCTTTTTTCTTTTTTTTTTAATAGAGATGAGGTCTCACCATGTTGCCCATGCTGGTCTCAAACTCCTGGGCTCCAGCAATCCTCCTGCCTCAGTCTCGCAAAGTGTTGGGATTATAGGCATGAGCCACTGCACCCGGCTGGCAGTTAGCATCTTGAGGGCAAGTATTATATCTTTTATTCACATTTGTCAACACGTCACCTCAACAAGTTGGCTTGAAAAACAACAACAACAATGAAACAAGAGAAAACCGACACTGTGCTAAAGTATGTCTATTACAAAAATTCCAAGTCTATGAGAATACAGAGTTTTGCATTTGTTCACGGTGATACTGGTCAGCGAATGTGGTGACATGATAGAAAATGCCAGCCCATCAGTACAACAGAACATGCACCCACGGCCTCACATGCTCAGTGATATCCCATAGCAGGATACTCTCCAAATGACTTAAGCTCAACTAGAAGTCAAAATATATCAAAGCTATTCCCATGTTAGCTTCTGTCCTCACTAGTTCACTTATTTTTCTGTCAACTAACAATTATTAAATACTCTCCTCCAAGGAGAAGTGCAAATAGTGAGGAAAATAAATACAAACTCTCTAGTAAAATACTCTAGCTATAGTAGTCATATAATTATTCTCACAATTCCAGAGGCACACTCTGAAAACAGCGATGGCTGAGAATCCTGAAAGACCTTCCAGTGTGGACAGTGTTGGATGAGAACATCTCCTCCATCAACAGAAGAGCTCCCTGAAGATTCTGGGACCAATTTCCACATAAAATGCTGCAGTAATTCCAAGAGAATACTGTTCTCTGACATTTCTTAACAAGCGCCCATATAAAATAAAACCACTTTATAGAATATCCATGTACTTCTACTCACATGAATAAAGTAGAAGTATATTTATCTGCTTTATTTAAAAGAATTGTTAGGAAATTCACTTTTTTCCAATTTCCAGAAACAAATGAATTTTAGTACTTGCAAGGGCTTTAAGAATGATCTATTCCCAGGGATCTACAATTTAAAGATAGGATAAAAGCCGGGCTCGGTGGCTCAGCCTGTAATCCCGCACCTTTGGGAGGCTGAGGTGAGTGGATTGCCTGAGTCCGCAGGTTCGAGACCCGCCTGGGCAACTTGGCGAGACCTCATCTCTACAATAAATCAAAAAAATTAGCCGGACGTGGTAGCGCGTGCCTGTAGTTCCAGCTACTTGGAAGGCTGAGGTGGAAGGATCGCCAGAGCCCAGCAGGTCAAGGCTGCGGTGGCCGGGAGAGGCCACGGTACTCCAGTCTCGGCAACAGTGAGACTTCAACTCAAAAAAAATAAAAAAATAAAAAAAATAAATAAAAATAAATAAAGATAGGATAAAAATACTACTGTATTTGAACATGTTAACAAATGAGCAATGTAGTATTTTAAGACTCTTGGTATCCGTCTCTCCACAAACAATATACAATAAACAGACACATGAACTAATTTAAAAAGCTATAAACTTGTAGTCGAAAGTTGGAAATGTATTTTCAGGTAGTGTAAAAAGAGAAGACACTGAGAATTTTACTAAGCACAGTGCTCTCAATTTACAAAGAGTACTAAAATATATGTAGATACTGAATACATTCATTATCCTATGACTTCAAAATTTCAAAAAAATATACACAGCTATAGGACCTAGAAATAATACAAAGCAGCACATTTGCAAAAGATTAATTTGGGAGAATTAACTTAAAGAAGGATGTAGGCAATCTATTTAAAGAAAATTGTAAAAAAATTAATGGGAAATAAAGACAAATGGAGACACACGAAGATTCTATCTGGAATACTAAATATAGCAACAAAGACATGTGCCCAATTAATATGTAGGTTTGAAGCACTATCAAAAATGGTGGAAAGAGTCACACTGGAGCAGGGATGTGGGGGCACAGAACAAATTACTAAAGCTGGGAGATCTGGGAGGCAGATGGGGACAGCCATGCTACACAGAAATATCCATGCCAAGGAAGATTTCTAGCTGGTTCACTTTTATTTGAGGCTTGAATTTTCTTTTTTCATAAGATGGAACCTACTTCCTGCAGCCCTAGCTTAGGAGTAAAAAATGACAGTAAAATTTATCAGAAAAATTAAGTAGACACAAATACCAAAGAATATTTTTTTTTTTTTTTTTTTTTTTTTATTTTGAGTATAAATCTTTAGCCCAGCCAGGAGTGCAGTGGCCGCACCCGGCCACCCCAGCCAAGACCTGCTTGGCTCCGGCGATACTTACCCCACAGCCTTACAAGTAGCTTGAAAAACAGGCGC
>CAUYQG010071116.1:0-19007 GCA_963574415.1 Tarsius wallacei | reverse complement strand
ACAGTAAAACCATAACACTTCCTTACATTCACTCTCAACTTCCTCACCTCCTGTTTGGTTCAATATTCCCACTTGAGAAAACCCCACTTGAATTAAACAGAATTCAATCTACTCCCTTATTCATAAACCTATAACCTGCATATAAAATGATTTCACACTGTCATGGGGATTCAATGCCATCATATGCTGACAATGCCTAGAGTTTCATCTCCGGCCTGAACCTCTTCCCTCAACCCATGACCCATATATTCAACTGACCTGACACCTGTACTAATTACCTAATAAACAGTTCAGAATGAATGTGTCCAAAGCAGAGCTCTTGATAGCATTTCCTCTCCAAAGCAACTCTTCGAGTCTTCCACATCTCAGTGAATAACAACTCTAGTCATCTAAGTTCTTGGGCAATCAATTTTTGAGTTGTTCTTGTGCCTCCATTTTTACCCATCAGGCATGAAATCAACAGTTTATAAGCCAAATTCAAATCTTCCACCTGTCACCTCCTCCACTTCTTCACCATGGACCAAGTCATTCTGATACTTTACCTAAATTGTGAAACATGCCTCTTCAAGTTAGCTATATGTCTCATCTTATAATCAAAATAATCTAGTAAGAGTAGTTTGATGTCCAGTAGCTGGTATATACTTTTTATAAAGTTAAAATTCGATTTGACTTATATGTGGCAATTCACAGATTAAAATAATAATTACTTAATGTAAAAATGTGCATTATTATGACTATTCAAATAAAATAAATATGTATATAAATTTACACTATTTTCATTTAGGGAGCTAATATTGTCACCATTACCCACATACGAACTAGGTGAACACACAAGCTTAGAAATATTCTGAAAATATGTTTCAATTATCATGACTCAAAAACTTTCCAGAAGATTTTAACTTCTATAAAAAGTATACAACACAAAGGATGACAAACTGTTTAGAATCATCTGGTTAGATAGAGTCTATTGCTCTTATTAAATTATTATAAAATTAAATTTTTTGATAAGCCCTCAGAAATAAATAGCAGTGGAGTAAGTCAAAGAAGAATAGGAAGTATCCTAATTGTGAAGACCACAGCAGTCCTCTCCTGCTGCTAAATAAAACAGTAAAAGTGAATTCATTGAAATAACGTGAGACATCATTAGCTAAAGAAAGTTTTGAGAATAAAATACACAAGATCATGATCAAAGTTGCTTCTCTGACCAAAGTGAAAATAGCTCTGACAAGTAATGAATAACTTATATAATTAATTTTTGTTCATGCTATTTATTAATGAAATTTATGGCAGTTTTTCACCATGGAGTAGATTTGGTTGACAGATAGAAGAAATATCAATACAAGGTGATGAATAAAGGTGAACATATGTGTTTTCGGTAATATACCAGGACATATTATATTGCATTTTTTTCAAGTTATTTTTGACTTATTTATGATATTATCCATTTTGAATTATTCTCACCCATTAAAAGAAATATAAATCAGAACAGATGTGAACTATTCTGTCCATCCCAATACATACAGATGAGGTTAAGGACCATATGTGTCTTTTTAATTATTATATCTCCGCATCTGACAGATAAATATTTGTTATGTTGAATTTCTCTTATTACTAAGACCATGACCAATATCTAATGAGTAAAATATGAGCTACTATGTTTATGAATGTATAACTATTTTCTCAAGAATTTATATCTGTAATCTGTATACATTCCCAATGTCCAGAGGTTTTATATAAGTGCCCATTCCACATCTCCAATGCAACATGTTGAAAACAGAATTCCTCATCGTCTTCCCCAAACTTCTCGTCCAGAAACTACCCAGCCTCATTTTATGTCAGCTCTATCCTTGCCTTCATGGCCATAAACCATGAAATCATCCTTAATTCTTCTCTTTCTTTCACATATCATATCAACAATAGCACAAGGGAGGGAATGGTAGTCATGGGACACTTCCGGGAGGTGAGGGGGTGGGTACGTGCACAACAACACAAAGGATAACTGGTCCTAAACCAGGGAAAGTGAGGATGAGTTGGAGGCCCAAACTTCACCTGCACGTAGGTTACTTCTGTACCCAATCCTGACTTGTACCCATGTCTTTATAATAAAATAAAGTAAAAAAGAAAAATGCTTTTTGTATATATCAAGAATCTGACCACTTCTCACTATCTCTATTGCTAACACCCTACTTCAAGGTACAGACATCTCTCACCTGGATTACTGAGACTCCTCACTGATCTTTCTGTTACCCTCTAGAGTCTACTCTAAACAAAATAGTCAGTGTAATCCTGACCAAGATCAGCTTTCGTCATTCCTATGTGTGCTCTGGCACCCCCAATGGCCTCCTGTCCCACTCACTATACAACCCCTAATTCTTACTAAGCTCCATCAGTCTCTGCACAGTCTTCCTTCTCTTTACCCTTACTTCTGTGACCTCATATCACACTACTCTTGCCATAGCCCACTCTGTTCCAGCCACACTGGCCTTGATGCTGTTCCGAGAACACAGCAGCTATGTTGCCATGTCAGAGCTTTTGCACTTCTACAGTGTGATGCTTTTGTACCTGACATCCATGGTACATGTTATCTCACTTCCGATTTTTCTGACCATTCTATTTGCTACTGTCTGAATGTCTGAGGCCACCCAAAATATATAGGTGGAAACCCTCACCCCCAGGGTGATGGTCTTAGGAAATGGGGCTGTTGGGAGTTGATGAAGGCAGAGCCTTCAGGACTGGGATTAGTGCCCTTCTAGGACCCAAGGAACTCTATTTTCTTTCCTACCATGTGAGGACACATGGAGATGGTGCCATCCATGAACCAAAATGCAGGCCCCTACCAGAGACTGGAGCTGTCAGCACTTTGATCTTGGACTTTCCAGCCTCCAGAACTGTGAGAAATAAACTTCTGCTGTTTATAACCTGATTGATTTGTAATATCTTATTATAGCAGCTCAAACACTATTAAGACATTACTTAATACTGAAATTCCTCCCAAAGAAACACATTTCATCTTCCTGTCTTATTTTTCTCCATAGAATAGATCACCATGTGACATAACATACATAGATATTATTTATTTATCTTATTATCTGAGTCCTTCAGTAGTCTTTGAACTCCACGTAGCCCAAGGTTTTTGTTGTTTTTGCTCCCTTCTGTGCCTCCTGCACCCAGAAGTAGGCATGGCACAAAGTAAATAATCAAGAAATATGTTTGAATGAATGACTGGCTTTGCTATTAAGTATGCAAACCGTATGCAAGAATATGTATTGAAATGGCTAAAATTATATAGTATCAGCCATACTTCTACAGTTCAAAATAAATAAATATATACAGATGTCACAGGCTCACAAGATAACTCAAACCAGCTCAAGATATAACGGGTAAAAGGTCTACCCAAATATTGACAAAAAATGACTTAGAAAGAGGATGCACTTTCAAAATTTAACACATGAGCGGATTAAATGAAAACGAAAAGAAATTTGGATGAAAAACTTATTTATGGGATAGAAACGATGAATATTATAAATATGACAATACCTCCTTAATTAATGTATAAGTGTAGCACAATTTTCGCCAAAATCCCACTAATTAACTAATTGCCCTTTCAAGATATATGCAAATAAGAATAACATCAAAACTGACATAAGTAGTACAAAGGAAAAGCCTGACGTGCTGCAAAGGTGTTTGATATAGGAATTGCCCTAGCAAGGCAAGTCAGGAAACACACTCTTGAGAAAGTGATGACTGAAATTAGATTTGGAAAAGAAAGACCAGGAGTCAACAAGGTGAGGGTGTTTGGGAGTGGAGGACGGGTGTCTCCTGAGAGGAATTTGCAGGCATGTTTAGTGATATGGGAAAATGGCTATGTCACATAGAAAAGCTCAAGATAACCTGTGCATATGCCCAATTATGTTTACATGAAAAAAGAAACACATTAACATGACAATAGGGTCTGTGTCTCAGTTTTGGATTGTGAGTGAGACTTGCTACATTTTCATCATTTCTATGCCTCTCATATGTCAAACAGTGAGCACTTCTTATGTTAAAAGTGTCACAAAATAAAAAGTTTGATGACTGAGTCCTTCAAAGGCCTTCTTCTGGTTCATTGGCGTTAAATAAAAACTACGTAGCTACCACTGAGTTAAGCTCACCCATTTGGTGTATTAAGAACATCTATTTGTTTATTAACCGATCAAGTGACCCATTTATTATTTTTCTATGTGTCAGGGTAGTCCTAAACCACCCCATGTCAGGCTTTGACACATGATTAATGTGTCATCACCAAGGTGCTTTAGAGGCCTTTGGCATTCTATCACTAAAGGTGAACTCGGCGAAGTCCAGCAAGACTCATTTGCCAATCCTGTAAAAATACAGTATAAACTATTGACCTGCTGGAGCATACGGCAGTGAGTAAAGTGTAATTGCATTCAACTCACGCGCTTCAGGTAATAACCGAGTAGTTTATTATCATTGCAGGTGCAGAAACCTGCCAACGTTTCAGCCATCTGGGCTTCCTCAGGGCAGTACACAAGTAAAATATGTGAATGAAATATGTGAGCTGAATTCAGTTTTATTCTCTCTCTCTCTCTTTTTTTCCTTGTCATGGGCTCAAACGAAACTGCTTCTATATTTTAGAAAAGTAATTCTGCAATGTTAGCTTACTTTAGAAAGCCATCAACTTTTACCAATTTAAACCCATTAGTGTTCCCGTGGAAGTGCTCATGTCTGAATGATAATGGATGTTCAGATGGCATTTTATCACAAGAAAACTGTGCTAAATATAATATAATTGAATAAACAAAGTTATAATTCCTCAGGGGTTAATGAACAATCTATCTTTTAACATGTCTCATCAAATGTGATATCAAGACACTGAGGTTTTATTCATTAGCAGTTAAGCATATGTTATCGCAACTTATCAGAATATTTCACTTTTAGTAAAAGATACTAGACTATCTCATAGCTAAAGGCAGAGACGTTACGTGAGGCTCCACACTGCAATTTTACAGCCGAAACATGTTTATTTCGCATCAACGAGTTGTCAGATTTTTCCCCATTGCTAATACCAAACTAAGTAAAATGCTTAGAACTGAAAGTTAATGGTAGGGTCAACAGTCCGCTTATTATTTTTTGCTTTGTGAACTCATTATCTTTAAGCATCCAAAATAAAGGAACTAAAATTAGATTGTTATTTTGTTTTGTTTTGTTTTGGCTGACAATGCAAGTGTCAGTAAACACAGGTGCTTACTCTCCTATTTTTCTTTATAATATGATCTGCTGATGGTGTTAACGTTTAAATTTAATTAAATTTCAACTATTTTAATGATAAAGAAAATAATGATGCCAAGAGCACTCATAAACATGGTGTCAAATGCTAGGATGTGAGTTTGAGGGATGGTATTATGAGAAGTGATCGTACCCACTCAGCACGGTTTTTTATTTCTGTTCCCTAAAGTGAACCAGGAACACCTCCACAATTGAGCCCGGGTACTATACAAAGAAAAAAGAAGGGCTTATAGTAGGCACTCCGCATTCTGCTGCAAGCATTCTCCACTGCTAAATCCTAGATTCCCTGGTATTTCTTCCATATTTGGCTCGAATCTTGCATCCAGGAATATGGTCCCTCTGCTTGTTTATTTTATCCCATCTTTGATCTTCACTGCTGCAATGAACTAGATGCTTATATCTCCCCAAGATTCATATGTTGAAATCCTAACTGTTCAACATGATGGCTAAGCCAAGAGGATGAAGCCCTCATGAATGAGATTAGCAGTCTCATAAGAGAGACTACAGGGAGTTATCTCACCCTCTTTCTGCCAGGTGAGGATACAATACAGACTGCAGTCTACAACCTGGAAGTGAATCGTCACCAAAATCTGACTCTTCTGGCTACCCAGTCTCGGACTTCCAACCTTCAAAACTAAGAAATAAATGCCTATGGTTTATAAGTCAACCAGTTTGCAACGCATCATTAGAATAGCTTGGACTTCAAAAACATTCATCAGAAAATGTCTTCGTGATTTATCCCTGGACGCTGGCTTGCCCATTCTACCCTGACTCAAAATGGGAGCACATGATTTTTACTCAATTTTCCGGCATTGACTCTTCATTTATCTTAAATGTAATACATTGACAAGATTTTGGTTTTTACAATATTAATGTAGGCCAGCAGAATGAGATAATTTTTGTTTTTTATTTCACAATTCCAAGAATTAATGAAATTGAGTATTTTTCAATACATTACTTAATGTAAAAATGTAACTCATCTCAAGATTTTCATTTTGAGATCATTTTCCAATAATTCTTTATTAAACATAATATGCTGATCTCCATAATCTTTGACTATGTTTCTGATAGTTTGATGGTATAGGATAAACATAAAAAAGATTAGATAGTCTTGAAGAACCATTGGGTAGCATATGAGGCAATTTATTACTCTGGGGAGTGTTCAGCCCACTTAGGAAGTTAAATAAGTCATGCTTATACCAGAGCTAGAGAAACCGGCCAAAATCCAATAAAATCTTCATGAAAGAAAACAGGATACTTAACTAAATGTGTACTATTTTTCTTCATAGTAGTTACAGAATGTATGGTTCGGCATCTGAACATTCAGAGATACAGTGGATTTTCAGATTTCTGAAAAGAACAAACCTAAAAGATTGATGTGGTAGAAAACGAATACGTGATATAGTAGAAGAAAGATGCTACTCTTGGTAATTCTACTTAAGTAGAACTACACAAGCTTTATACTTTCTCAGTACCAGTGACCACTAAACTCTAGCACAGAGAAGAGACTTTCCACTACTATAAGTGAAATGCTGCAATTGCAAGAATTTTTAAGGAAGATTAAGAAAGTAAAGAACATGTGTGAATGAGTGCAGTCTTGTGTTGATCCCTCTGTTAATCAACCTGAAGTAGCGAGTGATTGCTTACAATTAAAATGTGTCTTGAAAAAAATTCTCGAGGTCTTTACTGAAATAATAGTAATTTTGTCAAATGTCTCTTGAATAAATCCCTCATTCTGTCAATAAATGAAGATTAAAATCTATATTGAATTAGAAAATCTACAATGAATTAGAACTCTCTGAAAGCTAATAAGAAATTTTAAATGAACAAGTGAGGCACAAAACAATTCTAACTCGTGTATCTTCCTCTCCCACTCCCCTTGCTGCCCGGCAAGCATAATGACCTGAATTAAGCAGGAAACACTCTCACCAGAACACAGTAAGTTTCTCTCAAGTTTGTCCTTGGGTCTTTATACTTACCCCAAGCTTCCCCCTAAACTATCTCTGCCCTTCAGAGGAGCCTGGCAAACTATGCACATGTCGTTACTTACTAATCGTGTTGTGCCTCACTTGTTAATTTAAAATTTCTTATTCGCTTTCAGAGGGTTCTAATTCATTGTAGATTTTCTAATTCAATATAGATTTTAATGAGAAAAAACTGTGGAACTCTGGATAGTGGAGGAGAGGGTATGGTGGTGGGGGGAAGGGTAGTCTGGAAGTCCAGAGAAGACCCCCAGTGACGGGAGGGGGTGGCGTGATGGAGGGTAAAGTACTTTTGATGAAGTCTAATGAACAGTGTCTTGTGGGAGCTGTCTGTAAATTTCCCCATCTCACCAGAAAATGTTCAGGAAATTCTACGTGGCATATTCAAAAGAATATTCTAGGTCAAAATGGAGAGTTACAACTGTAACTATATTGTTAAGTGGCAAATAAACAGGGAGTATAAGTATACTGAGTTATAGAGATACATAGTATAGATATCTGAGTTAGAGTCATGATATATACACCCAGATTATTTTTATAAGCACTTTTAGGGTGGTTGTGGAATACAGCATCTTGAAAGAAATTCCACTGTATTATCTACTTTTTGATTGGCTAGGATAAATAAGCAAGCCAATATTTCCTGCAGAGCTTTTTTTATTTAAAAGATTATCTATAGCATAGCATCAAGTCCTACTGTACCCTGGAAACTGAGGAGATTTGTAGTCAGCTGACCACGTGTGCATCTGTCATATTTATTAGGTTGAACTTCAGTGGGTATTGACTTATATTACGTCACACAGAGTATACGATGGCATCTTTCATATTTATATACAAACATCTGCTGAATATAAAGGAGAAGGTTGATTCATGGAAAAGTCAACTCTTGAGCTATTATCCAAAAAAGTCTACTGTCTTCTTCTAAAACTGGAATTTCAAGCACTGTATTATTTTGATTATGAACTGCATTTGCCTACTATTTTGCTGTTTCCTTTGCTGGCAATCTTTGATTACAGAGATCAAAACAGATTCGCTACTGAATCTTTTTTATGATATCCCTTAAATAACTGTAGAAGTATTATTTCTTTCAGTCTCATGGCAGTTTCCAGTTTTTGTGTCATTTAGAAGTCTTTTATATTTCTTTAAGTAACTCACACTTTTTGGAATGATTACACATTTATACAATGGAATAAAAGGAAAGTAACCATGCATGTCAAGGCCATTTTAATTAAGCCATTCTAGTAATGTAATAGACCTCAAGAGTAAGAGAATTATTTAGCTTGTGTTTTATAATTTAATGATATTGAGGCTTTGATGTAATATTTGCTTAATTGCTTACAGTTTTGGATTTTTTAAAAAATTAAAAAACTGTAAATACTTAAATAAATGTTCTATACCTTACTATTATTTCTTATATTTTCTGTCCCCTTTCTATTTGTTGTGGTTGTTACTTTTGTTCCCCTTGGCCTCTGAAGCCTCTTTTAATACCTACACCATTGATTAGATAGAAAATGTAAATTCCTCCCTGCCTGTAATGTTTAATTGCTCTTTTCTAGCTGCCCAGTCATCTAGAACTTCCACTTGTGGTTTTAATTACTGTTAATGTTCTAATGACAATGCTGGCAGAGAAAGAACAATTTTTTAAAAGAAAGATTGCTTAAAATCTAAATCCCTGACCCCGCTAGCTGTAGAAGAATTGTCATCAACATCCAGAAATGTATGCTAAATGTTAGACGCTAGATCTTTATAATTTTTAAAGTACATTTAAAAAAATACATTTTACATAAATGCTAAATTTCTAGGTTGAAAAGAATAGTTATTGTTTGCATACATCCACTAATTCACTCAGCAAAGATGTATTGATTGGATGCTGTGTGCCAGGTGCTAGGGCTACCAGGAGAGAACCTTCTAGAAGGGCTAAATCATCTATAAACAAGTATAATACAAAGCGCTTAGCTCTGTCCAAATTATGCACAAGAGTAATGATCATTAGATTACTTTAGTTCAAACAAAATGTCACAAGATGTAATTTTAGATATGAAAGTTATTATAAGCCTCTTTTCTTTGTCTTCATGACCTAACATTGTAAGTTTCTAAATTTGTATTTTCTTTACTTTTCTCTTTTCTTGTCCCCAACCCTGTATATTGATACATTTTTTTCCTCTCCCAATATTTTTTATGAAATATGAAAAAAAGTAAATTAATTTCATGACTTTTTTTGGCATACAGATCCTGAAACTGCTCAACTGAAATAGTGTATCTCACTTTAATATCCATGAATCAATAAGTATTTATTTAATGTCCACTAGAGTGTTATACATCTTAAAGGATCTGTAAGCAGATTAAGACAAGATCTTTGTTTGAAACCAGCTATCAGTCTTTTAGAGACAGGAAAGACAATAGACATGTCTCGTTAAAGTCTCTAATCCATTTATCTATTCGTTAATTCATGCATATAACAGACATTTATTGAGTGCCTATTATGTCCTTAGAGCTGTTATAGGCACAGTGTTTTAGTTCCAAGAAGGCAGGCTAGAGGGGTCAACTAACACGGAGACGGTAGATTTAATAAGGAAACAAACACAGTGAGCACTCAGTGCTCTCCGGACGGAGAAAATGAAATTCCAACTCATTACAGGAGGTCAGAAAGATTGCATGTGGATGGAAAGGACAACTATTTTAAAGGCTATTGCAGTAATGCAGATAAGCTTCAGACCTTCAGATCCATGCGGCTACGTAAGTATGCCACGAAGATACAGTGCAAAAGGCTCCGACCTAAGAAACACCTAAAATAAAGCACTTAACACTCAACCTGCTTTCCACCCCGCCCCTTTCCCACATATTTCTGTCCTCCTGCCTTCCTCATCGTCTCTGCAAATAGCTCCCCATCCAAGTAAGTTGTCGAGGGTAGAAATCTTTCATGGCCTTCTTTTCTGCACCATTTATATACCTACATCGCAGAGCTTCCAGTGCTAAAGTCTCTGATGGTTCTGATGATCCCCCTCTGCCATCACCCTGCTCTGAGTTTGGCTATTACTCATCTCTCTGGTCTCAGGTAAATGCAATTTTGAAGCGACACAAGGCTTCACACCGTAGTTTCTGACACGACCAAATCTCTGATAGTAGGATGTTAATGTCAGTCAACTTATATTAAGCTGTGCTTATTCTGGGAATTAAATCCATGGAAAGTGATCGAGTAACTAGCATACTAGAATATAAATATGTTTATTTTCTTTGTATTTTAAAAAATGATACAAGATTCGGTCCTGAAAAGTGTTCTGGCTCCTAAGATGATACATGAATTATTTTTACGGACCTCAAACATGGTGAGCGGCTAAACTTTCACCCATGTTTGTAAAATAATTTTACATGAAAAGACAAATAGTAGCACAGCTGTGAGCAATTTAAGAAAGATCACACCGACAGAGAAGTCACAGCTGGAAAGAATCTTCACCTTCCTACGCTTATTTCAATTAATCAGGAAAAACAATCGCAAAATGTCACAACTGTCCTCTAGCCTCTAAACTTAAACAGGAAATAGACAGCTCATTCAATTATCTGTTTTCTTGCATGAAATGATCCAAACCATAATTGTATTTTAAGCAGACACAATCAAAATGTTTTAGTGCGTTCTATAAAATATTGGTCAGAAAATTACCAGAAAAGTTTACAGGACAGGAAGGTCTTTGAGGGTTACATTGGGAGTGCCATATGTCTAAGTTTACATGCAAGAAAGGCTATTCTCAACTGGATAAAATAAGAAATAAGAGCCTTTCCCTCAAAGAATTTTAAAGACCCTTCCCTTTGTGTGTACTAGAGGTCTCACACCCAGCAAAAGAACACAAAGACCCAGATTAGCATAACAGAATGACCACCTTCCATTTATAAAGCTACACAGCAGACAGAAAACCACGTGTACAACATATTGGAAGAAATCTTTGCTTTCATGAAGCATTCTTGCAACACTAAGATTAAACATATCTAATGAACCCTTCAGCATTTACAGATGCAATAATAACCTTATGCAAATTGAAATAACTCAGAGACAAAGATACTAACACACAAAGCCTAGGGTGAGGAATCCTTCAAACAGCAAAGTAATGTGGCACACATATGATAAGAAAGTGGCATTCAAATAGACCAGGACAGACAGCAGTCACAGGCCTCATGGTTTGAGTTTGCTTTGGTTTGTTTGGGTACCATAGCTTGTCCTTCTGTAACTGACAGGTACAGTAATAAACCCCTCAGTACATCTAAGGCAGGACGAGTGTCTAGACCTAAGGCTTCCAGCCACAAGCAGCCTTACGTATTTGCTCTAGTCTGCCATATAAATATTGTCATCTTATATCTGTGCAAGACATAAAAACATTTGTGAATCACTGAGTTAATGGACAGTAAAATATACCAAGTTTTCATTCCTTATTACGGATTCAGTCATCCTTAACGGTTCTTGATGGTATCCTGAATTAAAAACACCTTCAGCTATAATGGTATAGATTAATGTGTTCCAAACTGAAACATCTGCCTATTAAATCATCCTCTTGGCGACAATCTGTGCAAGAATATCTGAAAGCAAAGTATCTAAGAAGTCCTGTACCCAATATATTCATTGTATTCTCTTAAATCTAGCATCTACTAATTTGGGGCGTGTCTTATCTCAGGAAATGTCTAAAAGTCGCACCCAAAAATATTCCACAAAAAGAAAATAAAACAAACAAACAAATAAGTGATTTGCCTGTTTTGGAAATCCTGGTGCTAAACACCCAGAGTAAACAGCGTACTGTATAATGTAGTAGTCATGATGGACTAACCACATAGTAACACAGAAAGCTGTTTTAACGGGCTTCTTTTTAACCGAGTATGCGGTATGCTACATTCACACTATTAAATTAGGTGTGACTGTTGCCAAATATTAAGGCTGAAAGTATTTTTCAGGAAAGATTATTTTGAAATTCTAGATATGTTTTACAAGACAAGAATGTTGGTTTTTATTCAGAAGAATTCATTTTGGCTTAAAATTCCTCAAAAAATAGACTGATAGCAAATTTAGTAAAATGCAGCACACACACACACTTCCTGAAGTAACAGTATTTGCTCAAATAGAGAACAAATGAATTTTCTTTTGTTAAAAGAATGACTTTTAGCTGGACTCAGTGGCTCATATCTGTAATCCCAGCACTTTGGGAGGACACTTCAGGTGGATTGCTTGAGCCGGGAGTTTGAGGCCAGCCTAGAAAACAGAGCAAAACCTTGTCTCCACAAAAACATTTTTTAAAAAATGAGCCAGGCGTGATGGTGCACCCATGTAGTTCCAGCTACTGGGGATACTGAGGTGAAGGGATCCTCTAAGTCCAGGCAGTCAAGGCTGCCGTAAACCGTGATCATTAAAATTATGCCACTGCACTCCAGTCTGGGTGACAGTGTAAGACCCTGACTAAAAAAAAAAGAATGACTTTCAACCACAGTCATAATTGTTAATACAATACAGTTCCAGGAAAGCATATAATCTTACTGATTTCCCAAAATATTACTAAGACTGGCTGCAATCAATTAACTGGCCAAGAACATCTTTTTGTATGTTGTATGTAAATAAGAATTTAACTCACATTTAGGTAACATGACTGAGATGGCTGGCTGTCCTACTGAAAGCCAGGTTCCCTCTGCCATGCTGTGGAATTGTCTCTGAGAAGCAGTGGCCCAAAGACATTTCTCAGTCACTCTTCATCCCTCAGGACCGTGTGATTAATTTTCACTTAGAGTATTATGAAGAGAAGTATAGACTGCCTGGATTTATATCTTGATGCTGCCAACTATTAGCTTTGAGACTTTAGTAAAATTATTTTTAAAACTTTGACCCTTTGTTTTTCCCATCTGTTATATGGATCAGCAAAACAATTCCACTTCTAGTTTGGTCATGAGGATTAAGTGAAGTAGACACGTGCCTGGGGTACAGTAAACAATGTGAAATTGTTCATGAAATAAAATCAGTAGAAAATATTTATTCATCATTTTTTCCAGTTATTCTATGATGTGCATTCTACAATTCAAGTTTGGGAAAAAGTCATTTAAGAATGTTATCTAGAAAAATAGTAAAACAAGAGTTACTGTATTTTTTATTATGACTGTGAATGTTAAAAACTCAAGACATCGATAACATGTACTAATATGAGTGTCTGTAATTCAATGATTGTCAGAAAATATTATTATAAGAAATGTTCTATTCCATCTGTACAATTTCCTTAAATCAGTTTCTAGACAACTCAACAAACTCACCGAGAAATCAAATTCAGATTGTTTTACTTTCTAAAACGTGTAAGTTATTTTATGTTTTAATTGTTTCCTTCTAGAAACAGTATATTGCATAAAACTAAGAGGAACACAAAGTACATCTAGTCAAATATATATTTTAAAAATATGATAATCGAGAAAATTATGAAAATCTGTGTAAAATCACCCTCTAACCTTCTGTGCTATGTATAAGGCTGGAGATGAGAGTTGATGAGTTGAATCTGAGCTAACAATTACTGATAATTCAATTGGTGCCTATAATCAAAATCCACATTTATAAAGATGTGATGGGAAAATTACCTGAGATCAATGCATTTTCTTGCTGTTTTACTCAGTTTGTATTAACTCCTCCAGCCAGTCCAGATAATTCACTGATATAGGGAATAGCCAATATGTAATGAGAAAAACATTTCATAGAAGAAAAAGTCACCACTTTGCCAAAAAAATTTCATGGGTATAAAAAGGGAATTGACTATTGAATAGTATCATAACGTATTGATTCCATGTAGAAAACTAAACAAGGTGGAAGTTTGGGGTTTATCCTAACTTTTATCAAATAATTAATTAAGTAGCACAAAACACCTTAATAGGAGAAGAGAAAAAAAATAGGGAGCTAGAACTTGTTTAGCCAAGCAAAACTATACATATATCTCTGAATAGCATATAACCAATCATCTAAACTTGGCCTTCTCCAGAGTTATGGCCATAAAACAATTAAAAATATAATTGTTTATTCATTTATGGGCCTTTTGATGGATCCTGACTTTCTTCAATGTCGGTAATATGATAGACGTTTATACCCACAACCCTCATTGACCTGTCCTTCCACTGTCTTCTGAGAATGGCTTGACAGTTTCTATTTTATCAACAGGTTTGCTATAGCAGCGGTCCCAACATTTTTGGCATCATGGACTGGCTTCACGGAAGACAATTTTCCCATGGACAGCATGGGGGAATGTGCAGTCCAACCTCACTGCTAATGCTAATCTGTATTTGCAGCCACTCCCCAGTGCTAACATCACCACCTAAGCTCCATCTTGGATCATCAAGCATCAGATTCTCACAAGGAGCGCAACATAGATCCTTCGCATGCACAGTTCACAACAGGGTTCATGCTTTTATGAGAATCTAATGCTGCCACTGATCTGATAGCAAGTGAAGTTCAGGCAATAATGCAAGCCACGGGGAGCAGCTGTAAATACAGATGAAGCTTCACTCAGTGGCCACTTGCCTACTGCTTGTGACCCGGTTCCCAAAAGGTCACAGACCGGTTGAGGACACTCTGCTCAAAAGGAAACACGTAACTAATTAAAATAGAAATGACAGGAGATTATTTTCTTTTAAACAATGGGTTTTCCAGGAATGTTTTTTCAGATTCAATAATCAAATTCAATATCATGAATTTTAACCTTTCCCAAAGAGAGCACCTTGAAACTTTAAAGCTTAAATTCTGATGCCCTTGCTTCTCCGAACACTTGCCATATGCCAATCGTTGTGTAGGGGATTTTCTATGTTATCCTAGCATATATTACGTAGATCACTACAGTGAAAATGTTTGCTTACTTGAGATTCATATAGATACCAAATTAATGGAAAACACTTCATGGATGGATCATTGTTTTTGTTGTTTTTACTTACTACTTAAGAGGATACAAAAGCCTCTTAAGGTGTTATAGGTTTTGTTGGTGATATATTATGCTAACACATTCTGTCATATAAACTTGTACACCAGAGTAGAAGTTAGTAACAGCCTGGCAAACTGTTAATAGCAACATCATTATTGGGTCTTTTTCTTCCTAAATTACACCTTGGAGGCCATGGTGCTGGTATGTAATACACTAGGACTGGATAATGATAGTTCACTTCACACAGCTCTGGCAACAAAACTGACTAGTCCTATAACCAAGCAGATCCCACCCTAATGCCACACTCATTTCAGTGGTGCTCCATATGTATTAGCATTCTCACTCAATGTGATAATGGCCAAGAGAAAACAGACACACTTTATTTTATTATTTTTAGAAATCATGTCTTGCTATGTCAGTTAGGCTGGAAAGCAGTGGCCTGATCATAGCTCACTGCAGCCTCAAACTCCTGGACTCAATCCTCCTGCCTCAGCCTCTAGAATAGCTGGGACTACAGGACTATTCCTCAACATGTGACTATTTAAAAAAAAGAATTTTTTTTTGGTAAAGATAATGTCTCATTATGTTGTTCAGGCTGCTTGTCCTGGCCTCATGATCCTTCTGTGTTGGCCTCCCAAAGCACTGAAATTACAGGCATAAACCACCACACCTGTCCTTCATCTTGAAATACATTTTAATGTTTACTTAATCGCAAATCTCTATACACTCTTAACACTTAGTATTTTTGGAAAAATATTCCCTGAATACACTGACTCCTGACATTCAAACCTACATAGTCTAGATATCTTCAACCTAGATAGTTGACAAACTGGCAGGTAAGAAACTGAAACAACAAAAGAATCTACTTGTTCCCAGGAGTTCCTCTATGGTTCTGGTGCTCTGTCTTCTTAGAGTATGGTGGGTGCTTATCATACGCCGACTGAATGATTAAGTAAATAAATGAATGTTGACTTTTCCAGATTAAAAATTTAGAAACGAAAATTTAAAATGTAAGGCATAAAAAAATCCAAATAATCATTTTTTTCAAGAAAAATGCAGTCATATCTTCATTACTAAAAACTTTCTACTTGTGTTACCCTGTGCGTTCTGAAGCTTGACAGTTAATATGAATTAATATGAAATGTGAAATCACATTCCAGAATCCAAAGCCTCTGCTGTATTCCTCAGACTCTCCTACGGGAAGATTGACTATGATCTCCTTCTTTCACTTAGAGTTCTCTTCTTTCCAGTGACCCAGAGGCAGACTCTGGTACATTCCAGGCAAACCCAACTCCACGCCCACTAGGCCCCCAGCTCTGTTGTCATTGAGAGACTCCTATGAGTCCAGGGCTACCAGTAAGGATTCCAAGACAGCGCCAAGTCTCAGCACCACTTCCGGCAAGGCATCCCCGAAGAAACCCAAATGTGCCACCCAGATTTCTGACCACCATTTTCAAAGTAATGCTGTCCCTTAAGATTCGATTCACCATCTTGCGTTATATAATACGCTATTAGAGACATATGGTGGATGTAGAATTAAGGGCAGCCTTAGACACACTTAAACATTACACGGGGCCTCTCCTACATGCCACTGAGCAGTCTGATCCAACCTACCTGGGGTTTCCAACTCTGACTGGGAGATTACTGGGTCTTGATCACAACAGTATCTAAAATCTCTGGTTGTTCTAGAGACAAGGCTACCTCAGCATAGATGCAAATTTCATAAATCTTAAAGCAAAGCTTAAATTCCCTTTGTGAAAGAAATACCTGGTAAGTTATCCGGACTGAAGGCAGGTATAAGAAAGATGGAGGAATCTCCCAAACTCAGAGAATGGTCTCCGCAGGCAGACCTCTGAGTCGGTTGGGCATCTGACCCCTGACCTATCCACCAGCGTTCATGTAAAAGCACCACCAGAATAAATCGCTTTAACATCAGATGTTGCCTTGGACTCACTTTTGATGGGACTCAGACTGAAGGGAAAGTCATCGCTGGGGAATCTGGTTAACTAGGAAAGCCCTGAGTACAATAAGTTGTGTATGTGGTGTCTACACTCATTACATCGCATGTACATAAGTGTGTGGGTGTGTTATTATTATCCTAATATCTGGAATGAGTAGGAAAATTGGACTCAGAATTGGAGGTGTAAATTTTGAATTTGTTTCTCAGCTATGGTCATCTTATATATAGTAATATGGGAACAATAAATGCTGATCTGATGTAATCATTGGTGAACCAAAACTATTTACTGCAGAAGGTTTTGCACTCAGATTGTTCCAGATATGACTGAGCAGAAACTTGCATTGGTTTTCAGTGCATTGCTCTCATTTCTGGTCCTTCTTTCTTCACTTTGGGAGTGTACATTGTGGCTATTATCAACCCACTTAAAGCTAGAGCAACAAATATTTCTTTTATGTTGCTCATGGCTTCTATTCTTTTTTTTTTTTTTTTTACATGAAAAAGTGATTTTTCTTTATTCCAAGAGCTAAAGAAGAAAATATTATCACAAAAATTTTCCAAAGGACACCAAAATAGAGAGACCTCTACACTTAACCCATCACATCACAACTCATTCTTCAGGATAATAAATTCAGTAAACTTTTCTAATTATCGACTATTCTATTATACGGGGAAAAGTTCTCTGTAGCTCAGAAATCTCTGACAGCTACAGAGATTTATTATCTTCTATATTCTTCTCAAGAACGCTATGAGAAAGACATTACTAAAATTATTTTCTGTATTGTAGGAATGAGGAAACTAAGCTAAGAAAGCTCCAGTGTCCTGTCCAGCGACATGCAGCCATGAAGAGGTGCTGCTGAGACTGGACCTTGAGAATTCTGTAACAGCCGCACTGCCTGGGTGCTAGTGATGTCTAAACTGAGGGCATCAGATTTGTTTTTCATTAACTGCTCTCCACCCCCCCACACACACATAAAACTGTACCTTCTGAACAGATTTGTAATAGGAATTCTTGCTCAAGTCCAATATTTGGATCATTAAGGAGCACATTTGCAGCAGAGTTCTTCCTGGAGTTTTAGCTTCTGCCATGTACCAGGAGCCCTAAGGTGATCTTCAAATGCACTGCTGGGCTTGGGAGAAAAGCCAGCTTAAACATCTATTAATGATCATCCTACATACAGTTCACATCTTCCCCCTCCAGTCTATGAGGATAACTTACCCACTCTTCACTAAACTGATGAGAGAATGTCAAATTAGATATGTGTCAATTTTGGAAATGAAAACTGTAAAATGATTAGAAAAGGTCATACAAATATTTATATGAAAAAAAAGTTTTGTACTAAACCTGATTTAAATAAGACAATCCAGGATGAATTTTTAAAATGAATAGTTAACATTTTGCTTCATGATAAAAGTTAAAGAATTACCATGTATTCTATTCTAAATTGACACTGAGAGGGGAGAGAGAGACAGAGAAAGAGAGAGAGAGAGAGAGACAGCACTGATCTAGTATGAGCCAAAAACCATTTGGGAGGCTGCAGCAGTCCAGGAGAGAGATGATGATGGGCAGGAAATGTCTTGAATAACTCATCCTTTTCATTGGACAAGCTATGCTTCAGTGTATATTAAGTTTTCATTCATAACATGTTGACTATTCCAGAATAACCTGTTTAGTTTTATTGATATATCAGTACTTGAGCCAGCACCATGCTGGTTTTGAGTTTTATAATACATTTAAACTGCAAGACATGCATCCTCTCAGCACTTTTTATTTTTAGAATTGATTTATCTATTCTTGCCAATGTTTTCTCCCATCTCTAAAATGGTTTTGAAAGTTAGAAAAGTATACATGTATGCATGTGCATGTGTACA
>CAUYQG010071115.1:0-18806 GCA_963574415.1 Tarsius wallacei | reverse complement strand
TTAACAACCACTGTGTTAACAATATTCCATAATCCTAATCTTTTTTTTTTTTTTTTTTTTTTTGAGTAGGAGTCTCACTCTGTCATCCAGGCTGAAGGGCAGTGGCACACTCACGGGCCACTGTAGCCTCGACCTGCTGGGCTCAGGCAATCCTTCTGCCTCAGTCTTCCAAGTAGCTAGAACTACAGGCACGTGCCATTATGTCCAGCTAATTTTTCTTGATTTATTGTAGAGATGAGGTCTCGTCAAGTTGCTTGAGCTGGTCTCGAACCTGTGGGCTTAGGCAATCCTCTCACCTCAGCCTCCCAAAGTGCTGGTATTATAGGCGTGAACCACCGTGCTTGGCCTATTAGCTGACATTAATTTTAGGTTTCTGCCTTATGAATTTTCATCTTTCCACTTATCCACAAAATTCCTTCTTTTGTTTTGATATGTGGCTTTCCTATTCATCCTTAAAAATAATAATGGAAAGTTAGAGCTTCATAAAATGAGGAAGGGCCCTGTCTACTTAATACTGCAGTCAAAGATGATTTCAAAAGTTAAACCTGTATATATTCAAAAAACATCATTTTAATAAACAGTATTTTCTGAGCTATCTTTCTTGCATTTATAAAGCCAATTTTATGTTTTAGTTGGTCACTTGCCTTTCAGTAGAGAAAATAACTGGTGAACTAATTACGTGATTCTATAATACTAACCTTTTAAGGCACATTAATTCTTTTCTTTTTTTTTTTTTTTGAGTTGGAGTCTCATTCTGTTGCCCAGGTTGGAGTGCAATGGCACACTCACAGCTACCCCAGCATCGACCTGCTGGGCTTCAGTGATCCTTCCGCCTCAGCCTTCCAAGTAGCCGGAACTACAGGCATGTGCTACCACACCCGGTTAATTTTTTTATTTATTGTAGAGATGAGGTCTTGTCAAGTTGCCTGAGCTGGGCTTGAACCCACAAGCTCAAGCAATCCACTTGCCTCAGCCTCCCAAAGTGCTGGGATTACAGGCTGAGCCACCGAGCCTGGCCCGGCATGTTAACTCTTTATAGATAAAAATATGTATAGTCATCACCCCGAACTCCACAATATCCCGAACTGTATATATATAATATACACAGACTGACCTTATTAGAATAATATTACTTCAATAACTAAACCTCTGCTTATAAAACAAAATGCTTTTGTTTTTATATTGTAAGGACTGATTTAGCAAGGAACATCTTGATGAAAAAGGGAAGAATTTCTGAGGATGCTAGCCTACTTTTTACACCGACTTTCTTTCTCTAAGCATCTGTCAAAGTGTGGGATAAGAAAAAGGTGCTGGAATCTGGAGAGGCAGACTAGAATAAAAATATATTTGGTTCTAAGAATGGGGGTGGGGGAGGAGAGAAGAAAGAAAGAAATGCCACTGGCAAAATTATAGAAAAAAAAACCTATAGAAATAAGAAGCTGTTAAAGACAGCTCTGTTCTCCTTTATTGATAAATAACTTGGTAAATTATCTACACACACCTTCTCTCCAATTCTTCAGTCCTCTTTAACCTTTTCTTCATCCCTTCTCCCCTTATTCCAAGCCATTAATAAGACTTCTAAAATAAATCTAAAAAATGTCCACTGCTCTTCATCTCCACCACCAGAACCATGGTCCAAGATGATTTCATCTCTCACCTGGACTAGTATAAGCCACCAACTAATATTTATTTCTATTTCTTCTATTGTCTCTCCCTGATAACTGTGTACAATGTTGTAACTACAATCTTTAAAAATGTAAAGCGGATCACAGCACGGCTCAATGTTCCATAGCTTTCCAAAGTATCTTTAAGTGGAATCTAAACTCTTACTAGTCAGTGATTTACCATGACATAATAATCCACACCGCTCAAGAAGTGATGTTTGGAACAGTCCCAGAACATCATGAATACACAGGAAATGTTAGAAGATTAATGTATGGCCCCCCTGCCTGTCTGTCTCTCTCTCTCTGTCTCTCTTTTTTTTTTTTTTTTGAGTTCGAGTCTCATTCTGTCACCCAGACCCAGACTGGAGTGCAGTGGTACGCTCACGTTCACTGCATCCTTGACCAGCTGGGTTCAGGCGATCCTTCTGCTGCAGCCTTCCAAGTAGCTGGAACTACAGGTATGCATCATTACGTCCGGCTAATTTTTCTTGATTTATTTTACAGATGAGGTCTCATCAAGTTACTCAGGCTGGTCTCCAACTCAGGGGCTCAGGCAATCTTCTCACTTCCGTCTCCCAAAGTGCTGGGATTATAGGCGTGAGTCACGGCACCTGGCCTGCCTATCTCTCTTACTTTGAGGTGGCATTCCCTCCAACTAACTGAATGATCCTTTCAGTTCCTACTTTAGCCCTGTTATTCCCTCTCTCTGAAATGTTTTTCTTCCAGACCCTTAAGTACTTCTGCCTCCCAGTCATATTAAACTCTCAACCTAAATGTTATCTCATTGATGAGGCTTTTTTCTACTTTCTAAACACCATCCTCTATAATTCCTTATTACATTATTCTTTTCATTTCCTTCACAGTACTTTATATTTTGTAGTTTTATTTTTTATTTTTTGAGTTGGAGTCTCACTGTGTCACCCAGGCTGGGGTGCAGTGGCACGCTGCTCACGGCCACCGCAGCCTTGACCTGCTGGGCTCAGGTGATCCTTCTGCCTCAGCCTTCCAAGTAGTTGAAATCACAGGCACAAGCCACCACACCTGGCTTATTTTATTTTTTGTAGAGATGAGGTCTCACCAAGTTGCCCAGGCTGGTCTTGAACCTCCCAGCTCAAGCAATCCTCTCACCTCTGCCTTCCAAAGTGCTGGAATTACAGGCGTGAGCCACCATACCTAGCCTGTAGTTAATTTTTTTGTTTCATTGGCTCAACTCTTAAACATCATAAGATGCCTCAGCATCCATTCAATAAATTATTTAACTTGCTAAAGGTAGGAAGCACTGGATTTTGTTCTTTACATCCAAAACAATCTTAACTAATGTAAGCATTAATCTCTTCTGACCAAGAAGCTACATAATTGGTTACTAATATAAATATGTCAAAGCCTATGTTATGATTCATTAAACCTACATTCTTCCTTTCATTGCTAATTAAATAATATCATGTACCCAACAAAATATTGTGCCAGGTATTAGAAGAAGACAAGCCAGGATGAAAATTTAAAAATAATAATAATTCAGTTGGGTGTGGTGGCACATGCCTGTAATCCCAACACTTTGGAAGGCAGGGGCAAGAGGACTGCCTGAGTCCAGGGTTTCGAGATCAGCCTGGGTAACTTGGTAAGATTTTGTCTCTACAATAAATAAAATATAGAGGCTCGTGGTCACCATTTTCTGTCTTGTAGACTTAAGAGTAGAAATGCCAGTTGACAGAACATGAGAAAGAAGCAGAGCCATACCAAAGGAAGGAGGAAGAGTCAAGGTCCTAGCAGCGTTGTAAGGCCCTAATTCCAGCTATTCCTGAGGTCTAACGATATCCTGACCTTGGGAACTGGGAAATAGCTCAGTGTCCATATTAAACTCTGATTTTCACTGAAAAAATATATAAAGGAAAAAGGTCAGAAATTAATTAAATAAAAAACTTAAAGAAGAAAATCAAAAGCAAGCATTGGTTCTTCAAAAAGGCTAAGAAAATATATAAATCCTCTGGCAAGACTTATGAAGAAAAAAGAGAAGAGGCACAAAAAATTAGGAATTCCAAAAAGAGAAATACATAACAGAAATTAAAAGGAAAATGAAAGAACAAAAGGAAAAATGAAAGAACATTTGAACAACTTTATGCCAAATACTTTAAAAAGTTAGACAAAAGGAATGAATTCCTTTTTTAAAAAACTCTCTAAAAACTGACACAGGCCGGGTGCGGTGGCTCACACCTATAATCTCAGCACTTTGGGAGGTCGAGGTGAGAGGATTGCCAGCTCACAGGTTCAAGACCAGCCTGGGCACTTGAAGAGACCTCATCTCTACAATAAATCAAAAAATTAGGCAGGTATAAGTGGCACATGCCTGTAGTCCCAGCTACTTGGAAGGCTGAGGCGCAAGGATCACCTGAGCCCAGCAGGTCAAGGCTGTGATGGCCGTGAGCATACCACAGCACTCCAGCCTGGGCAACAGAGTAAGACTCCAACTCGAAAAAATAAAATAAAATAAAAATAAAAAAATAAAAACAGACATAACTAGAAACATAATCCTAAATAAAACCATTTAGAAAAGTGAATACATAGCCAGGCTCGGTGGCTCAGCCTGTAATCTCGTGCCTTGGGAGGCTGAGGTGAGTGGATTGCCTGAGCCCGCGGGTTCGAGACCCGCCTGGGCAACTTGGCGAGACCTCATCTCTACAATAAATCAAAAAATGAGCCAGGCGTGGTAGCGCACTCCTGTAGTTCCAGCTACTTGGAAGACTGAGGCGGAAGGATTGCCGGAGCCCACAGTTCGAGGCTGCGGTGGCCGGGAGCGGCCACTGCACTCTAGTCTGGGTGACGGAGTGAGACTCTAACTAAAAAAAAAAAAAAGAAAAGTGAATACATACCTCCCCCCCAAAATATTAAACTCACTGCCTCAAAAAATACCAAGGCCAGCAGTTGAACAGAGGTTGAACCAAACTTTCCAATAAAAGATCATTCCAGTCTTGAATAAATCCTTCTGGAGAGGGGATAACTTAGCTCCCAATTCCTCATTTGAGGCTGGCATAATCTGGACACAAAAAACAAATAAGGACAAGAAGAAAAAATTATGGGCCAATTCACTTGTGAACACAGATGTAAAAATCTTAAACAAAATATTAATAAACTAAATCCAACTCTGTGTGTGTGTGTGTGTGTGTGTGTTCTTTTTTTCTTTGAAGGTGAGAAAGTAGAATTTATTGAGAAGATAGAAAAGCTCCCACAGCAGGAGGGGACCCAAAGGGGTTGCCCCAACTGTATATTTTTTAAAAGTCCAACATGACAGAGTTGTATTTATTCCAGCAAGAATACAAGAGTAATTCAACATCAGAAGATCTATAAATCCCATTCTCCAATTAACAGAATAAGGGAGAAAAACTATATGATCATCTTGTAAGTTCGGAAAACACATTTCCCAAAATTCAATACTCATTCCTCACAAAAAAAATATCTTGGCCAACTAAGAATAGAAATGCCAGGCCAACCCCTTTGGGTCCCCTCCCACTGTGGGAGCTTTTTGGTCCTCTCAATAAATCCTGCTTTCTTACCAAAAAAAAAAGAAAAGAAAAGAAAAAAAAGAAATGCCTTTAACTTATAAAGAGTATCTATCAAAAGTCTATAGCAAACATTATTTGTAATGGTGAAACAAAACAAATAATACCCTTAAAATACTAAGTGCAACATGAGAATGCCCACTATTAACACTTGTATTGAAAACTATACTAGAAGTCCTAATTTGCATACTTAAGGCAAGAAATAGAAAAATGGTATAAGCACAGGAAAGAAACAACGTTCATTCACAACCGTTTAGTTGACACACAAAAAATCTAAAATCATCCACAAATTAGTAAAATTAATAAAATAATTTAGGTAACTGAACATAGATCTATACACCAAAAAAAGAAAAGTAAAATTAATAAAATAATTTAGGTAACTGAACATAGATCTATACACCAAAAAAAGAAAAGAAAAGTAAAATTAATAAAATAATTTAGGTAACTGAACATAGATCTATACACCAAAAAAAAAAAAAAAAAAGAAAGAAAACTACATCAGCACATAGAAAATGGAAAGAAAAAAATACACTTACAATAATAGTACAAAATAATAAGGTATTTTAATTTTCTTTATGAAAAGAAAAAAACTTACTGAAGAATATTTCAAAATTCCTAAATAACCAGAAAGACATATGTTCAAGGATAGGAAGGCTTGATACCATAAAATAAAGGAAATAAATTAAATGCATGTTTACATTAAAAACTACAGAGGGTCAGGTGTGGTGGCTCATGCCTGTAACCCTAGCACTTTGGGAGGCTCTGAGGCAGGAGGATCACTTGAGCCCAGGAATTCGAGGCCAGCCTGAACAACATAAGACCTCATCTCCACAAATAAAAAATGTTTTAATGGCCGGGCATGATGACTCACGCCAATAATCCCAGCATTTTGGGAGGCCAAGGTAAGAGGATTGCCTGAGCCCATGGGTTCAGGACGAGCCTGGGAAACTTGGCAAGATCATATCTCTACAATAAATCAAAAAATTAGCTGGGTGTGGTGGCACATGCCTTAGTTCCAGCTACTTGGAAGGCTGAGGTGAAAGGATCACCTGAGCAACAGAGTAAGACTCTGACTCAAAAAAAGAAAGAAAAGTTTTTTAAAAGGTACCTAGGTATGGTGGTACACACCTGTAGTCCCAGCTACTCAAGAGCCTGAGGCAAGATTGCTTAGCCCAGGGGGTCAAGGCAGTGGTGAGCTGTGACTGTGCCACTGCACTCCAGTCTGGGCAACAGGGTAAAGACCTCAACTCAAAACAAAACAAAACAAAAAAAAGCTACAGAAATAGGGCCCATACACAAGACAGGTCCATTTTTCTAATTAATAGCTTTTGAATTTTTGTATAACTTGACTCAAATTATGTCCCATTCTGCAATGACATAAACTTATTATTAGCAACTAATCACAGGTATTTTACTTAATTAAATTGCAGTGATAGTTGATGTGGCACTTTAGGATTCTGACAGCTGCGATAAACAAGTTTGAGAAAAAAGCACATGAGAAAAAAGCACATGATCAGCACATGGCTGAGTTTTAGTTGAGTGTGTTGTGTTAGTCTAGACAACAAGCAAGACCCCATGTGTACAAAAATAAAAAGTTAGCTTGGCATAGTGGTGTGTGCCTGAAGTCCCAGCTACTCAGGAGCCTGAGATGGAGGATTACTTGAACCCAGGAGGTCGACACTGCAGTGAGTTATTCACTGCAACTTGGGCAACAGAGCAAGATACTGTCTCAAAAAAATAAATAAATAATAACTAAAATAAATAAAAGATATGCTGTGGTTCCACTGGTTCAAAGGCCAGTCAGTGTGCACATTCACTGTAGTGTAAATTTTGACAGCCACTCCTGCAAGTGATGAAATGCTGCCAACATTTTACATAACACATAAGATTTTGGTTCCCAGTAATTTTCTGTCAGCATCTCCAAAACACCATCTCCTTAAAAGCCATATGAACATGTAGACATATATTTTAAATACAAACTGCACTCTCAAGGGAAAAACAGAGCAAACACATTAATAATACAATGATCCTATTAGGCTAAAAGGGCATTTCTAGTAAACCTATGCACGGTCCTTATATATGTAAAGGTTTTGTACATGTGAGACCTATCAGCAGTTGCACAATTTGCTTTACAATAGATCTGAACTTGATCAAATGAGTGATTCAAGTATAATTTTAGTTTATATAAGTTTTGTGATACTCTACATTGCTGCCTAAACTTTGTTCTATCCAAATTTGCTAGCAGAGAATTAGAAATTATGATTGTTTGCTTTACTGATTGCTAAGAGATGATAATACTAATCGGTGACATTTATTGAATGCTTACTACGTGCCAGGAACTGTTATAGTGCTTTGTATGTATTAAATCATTTAATCTTCACAACAACCCTATCAGGGAGATAATACTATTATCACCATTTTACAGACAGGAAAATTGAGGTACGGAAAAGTTCAATGATTTTCCCAGTGTCACACAACAATTATATTAAGCTTAGGTAGCCGGGCTCGGTGGCTCAGCCTGTAATCCCGCGCCTTTGGGAGGCTGAGGTGAGTGGACTGCCTGAGCCCGCGGGTTCGAGACCTGCCTGGGCAACTTGGCAAGACCTCATCTCTACAATAAATCAAAAAAGAGCCGGGCATGGTAGTTCCAGCTACTTGGAAGGCTGAGGTGGAAGGATCGCCAGAGACCAGCAGGTCGAGGCTGCAGTGCCTGGGAGCGGTCTGGGCAACAGAGTGAGACTCCAACTCAAAAAAAAAAAAGAAGCTTAGGGATTTATAACCAGCTAGTCTTTCTCCAGAGCCCAAATCCTTAATTACCACTTTACACTACTTGTCACAATACTTAAAAGATATATGAAATGATTATGAAGGACAAAATCTCTGCATTAAAAAAATTATCAGTAGGAGTCAGACAACAATTAAGCAGGATTCACAGCAACACAACTTATCATAGGTTGACACTTCACAACTATTTCAGTTTCCTGGCTATGATTAATGTTTTGAAGTTGGACAGACCTGGCTCTGAATCTTGGCTGTGCTCTTTACAAGGTGAGTGATTTTGGACAAGTTTCGTAACTCCACCAAGCCTCAGTTTCCTCATCTGCAAAATGAGAATAACAAACATCTCACAAAGTTGTTGTCAGTAGTAATCATTGCTGCATTGTAAAACACAGATATACAGAATTTAAAAAAGGAAGATACCAATTTTCCTCATAAAACAAGACTTTATTATAATGACATAATGAAGATGATCACTCCAAATCATTGCAGCAACTGCAAGATCCACACACTAATATAGAACCACCATCTCCTCTAATACATAAAAAATAACTCCCACAGATAAAAGTCAAATATCTAGAGATAAACTACTAGATCTTTAAAATAAAATACTGAATATACATAGATACTGTCATTTATTGAGAGCAACTCCCACAAATTCTGTTCCATACATAACCCCAGTAAGAATAGTAAGTAATATTCAAGGGGCCCATAACAGGAAAAGTTATGTCCAGAAGGATCAATTTGTGGCACTGGTAAGAATGAATTTTTATGCCAGGTGCAGTGGCTCATGCCTATAATCCCAGCACATTGGGAGGCCAAGGTGAAAGGACTGCATGAGTCCACGGGTTTGAAACCAGCCTGGGCAACTTGGCAAGACCTCACCTCTATAATAAATAAAAAAATAAGCCAGGCATGGTAATGCGTGCCTGTGTTCCAGCTACTTGGAAGGCTGAGGTGGAAGGATTGCTTGAGACCAGAAGGTAGAGGCTGCGATGGCTATGAGCGTGCCATGCCTGGGTGACAGAGACTCCAACTCAAAAACAAAAAAAGCAGAATGAATTTTTATAAGAGAAAAGTGGAAAGAAATAGACATGTTGTCAAAATAGTTTGGAAAGTAGACTCAGAGGTCACTGGAATACAAGGGAAACTTATTCAAACAATCTAGAGTATATCTATGTTTGATCCTCCAGGCATATCTCCATTTTCACATGAATTAAAACAAATAATTAAATTCATTTTCTCATAGCAAATAGTTTCTGCAAAGTCATTTTTTTAAAAACTGGCTTGGAAGTCATCATTTTGTTTTGCATATTTCTGCCTGTCCCCAAAGAAAATATGTGGCTGATGACCGGGTAATTTCTTATTTTATTTTATTTTTATAGAGATAAGGTCTTACTATGTTGCCTAGGCTGGTCTCGAACTCCTAGGCTCAAGCAACCTTCCCACCTCAGCCTCCCAAAGTGCTGGGATTACAGGCGTGAGTCACCATGCCATGCCCAGACCAAACCGGGTAAATATTGAAGAACTAGCTACAGAACTGGGATTTTGCTTTCATAAATGAAGAGTGGTGACAGAGTATCTATTCAGTTATATATTAAGGATTTCTGATTTATAAAGAATTTACACAAACAAAATTAAGTTATGAAATAGCATTCAAGGTTATAAACAAAGTAAATAAAAATACACAGCACAACCAATGCATGCAACATAATCACAATACCCAGTATTAGAAGGGATATAGAAAGTAATGACAATCTCTGAGGTCTAGGTTATCAAATCAAGAAAAGGAACAGAAAAAGACTACATGATGAAACACTGCAAATATTTTAAGAGCTGTACAAATTGCTACGTGCCTTCAAAGGAGGACAAGAAAAGTGAAGAAAAGAAAGACTTCTTGGAAGATCTAGCATTTGAAAAGTAGAATTCTAACCCTAACTTTCTGAATATAGAAACAACTTAAACTAAAAAAGTTTTCCTTCTCTTATTACAGGTGTATATATTGTCTCTCAATTACTATTAAAATAGATGATAGATAATAAAAATGTACTAAATAAACTAAGAGAACATTTTTAAAAAGGAGTTTGACAATAATATCCACATCTTCATCTGCCATATACCTTCAAATACTGTACTAACTCAGAATTTTATACTAAGAAACTTGAAAAATTAAAAGAAAAAAACAAAGATCTGAAATAACTGAGGCTATTTATTCATTCACATATCAATACTTTACAAACTAAAATAGTACAACTGGAAGGCCGGCGTGGTGGCTCACACCTATAATCCCAGCACTTTGGGAGACCAAGGTGAGAGGACTGCCTGAGTCTACGGGTTCAAGACCAGCCTGGACAACATGGAGAGACCTTGTCTCTATAATAAATAAAAAATTTAGCTGGGCCTGGTGGCATGTGCCTGTAGTTCCAGCTACTTGGAAGACTGAGGTAGAAGGATCATCTGAGCCCAAAAGGTTAAGGCTGCGGTGGCCATGAACGTGGCACTGAACCCCAGCCTGGGCAACAGAATGAGACTCCGACTCAAAAAAAAAAGTGTAACTGGACATAAAATTTGGCTCTAAGAATTAAGGCAGTAAGACATAAAGGGATGTAAAATGAGTTACACAGAGCTGGCTAGTAAAGGGAAGCCTAATTGTTTGTCCACACTGGTTCCTACTTCTAAAATAATTTATCATACGAATCTTTATTAAAAAGACACTAAAAGTTGTGTCTTAGTAACAAATGTACATAAGATATAAAACTCTTTTTAAAAAAACATTGTATTAAAGTATAACATGTAGAAAGAAGCACACAAAGTATCCACCTCAATTACTTAGAAACATACTATGTAACGAGATCCCAGAACAAAGTTGCTACTCCATGCTCCCATCAAATACAATACTATCTTAACTTCTTACATCATAGATGTGCTCTGCCTATCTTTGAATTTTAATTTTACAATCATACAATATTACTCTTGTGTCTTGTTTCTTTCACTCTACTTAATGTCTATGAGATTCATCCATATTGGTGCTTGCAGTTTGCTATGATTTAAATATCTGTCCTTTCCAAAACTTATGTTGAAATCTAATTGTTATTGTGATAGTATTGGGAGGTGGGACCTTTAAGAGATGATTAGGCCATGAAGGCTCTAACCTCATGGGTGGGATTAATGTCAAAATATAAGGGGGGGGCCCAAAAGAATTGAAATTAATTTATTAAAAATTATGTATTTATTCTCACATGTTTAAGCTTCAGTCACCTTCAAAACACTCTCTGTTTGATGCAATATACCTATCAAGATGCTTTTTCCACTGCTCAAAATAGTTTTGAATGTCAATTTTGATGCCTTTTAGTGCTTCTGCCGTTTTTTTGTTTCACCTCTTCCACATCAGCAAAACATTTCCCTTTGGGGACTTTTTTTTCATGCAAAAAAACAAACAAAAAAATTGTTGCTTGAGGTGAATAGGGAGGATGGGGCATGGGAGTCACGCTGTTTTTGGTCAAAAACTGCTGAACACTCAGTGCAGAGTGGGCAGGTGCGTCGTGGTGCAAGAACCAGTCACCTGTTTGCCATAAATTGGGACATTTCTTACAACCTTCTCAAAACTTCCAGATGAAAACTTTGGTAGATCACTTGATCTGTAGGAACAAATTCCGAGTGCAGTACAAGGGGTTGGCCTTCCAAAAGATAAACCCAGGTTTTGGGGGGTCCCCTTATAAAGGGTGTATCTGTCTAGAACAAAGGCCACCTCGTTTTTATGAAGTACCCCTTCCTAAGAAAACTTATTAGTTAAATAAGAAATATTTAGGAAATCCTTGAAATACTTTTTTTTTTTAAGACTCCCAGGCTGGAGTGCAATGGTATGATTATAGCTCACTGCAACCTCAAGTGATCCTCCCGCCTAAGACTCCTGAGCAGCTGGGACTCACAGGCACGTGCCACTACAAAGATACATATTTTATAAATATTTAAGGCAGATGAATATAGAACATGAGGTGCTCAAAGATACTAGGCAATGACAGAACAACAAAACAAAAACAAAAAAAACAGGTTCTTCCCTATGTTAGCAATTTGGAAATGGTTCAATCACAAGTCAGGAAAATGAAAAGACTTTAGAATTTTTGAGTTAAATTTTTATCTTTATATCATTTCAAATTTAAAGAAAATTTGCAAGTACCACCAATTATTTACATTTTTGTCCAATTTACTTTATTATTCTTTCTCACACATTTTTTTCTGAACCATAGGAGAGGGAATTACAGACACTAAACCATTTAGCCCCAAATATTTTGAATGCACAACATTTGCTTAGATAACCACAGTACAGTTAAGCCAATCAGTATTGTGTTAATGTTAAACTTGCTATTATATAACTATGGTCTATATTCAATTGCCCAGACTGGAGTGCAGTGGCCGCTCCCAGCCACCGCAGCCTCAACCTGCTGGGCTGCGGCGATCCTTCCGCCTCAGCCTTCCAAGTAGCTGGAACTATAGGCGCGCGCTACCACACCTGGCTAATTTTTTGATTTATTGTAGAGGTGAGGTCTCACCAAGTTGCCCAGGCGGGTCTCGAACCCACGGGCTCAGGCAATCCACTCACCTCAGCCTCCCAAGGCACGCGATTACAGGCTGAGCCACCGAACCCGGCTAGAATCAAACATTTCATTTAATTGTCAGGCTTCTGTAGAATCCTATCATCTGGAAAAGTTTCTCCATCTATGTCTTTTTTTTAAAATTTGTATAAATTTTAGGGGTACAAAATTTTGTTACATGCATATTTTGTGTAAAGTTCATCACTAAAATCTTGGTTTTCATTGTATTTGAATAACATACAACATACCTGTTAAGTAACTTCATCATCCTCCTGACCTTCTGTCCCTCCTAGACCACCCAAGTCTCCAGTGTCTATCATTCCACACTGTGTACACATTCCCTGTGTGTACCCATTCCCTGTGTACCCATTAGTTACTTATAAGTGAGGACATGCAGTACTTGACTTTCTTAGTTGTTACTTTTTTTGAGTCAGAGTCTCACTCTGTCACCCAGGCTGGAGTGCAGTGGCACGCTCACAGCCACCGCAGCCTCGACCTGCTGGGCTCAGGCGATCCTTCCACCTCAGCCTTCCAAGTAGCTGGAATCACAAGCATGCACCACCATGCCCAGCTAATTTTTGGTTTATTATAGAGTTGAGGTCTCATCAAGTTGCCCAGCCGTGTCTCGAATCCATGGGCTCAGGCAATCCTCCCACCATGGTCTCCCAAAGTGCTGGGATTATAGGCATAAGCCATCATGCCTGGCCAAGATTTGATATTTGGTTTTTTGTTTGTTTGTTTCTGGGGTGTTTTTGTTTTTGTTTTTGTTTTGAGTCGGAGACTCACTCTGTTGCCCAAGTTGGAGTGCAGTGCCACGCTTACAACCACCACAGCCTTGACTGCCAGGCTCAGGCAATCCTTCTGCCTCAGCCTTCCAAGTAGCTGGAAACACAGGCACGTGCCACCATGCCCGGCTGTTTTTTCTTGATTTATTGTAGAGATGAGGTCTCACCATGTTGCCAGGTTCGTCTCAAACAGGCAATCCTCTCAACTTGGCCTCCCAAAGTGCTGGGATTACAGGTGTGAGCCACCGCACCCAGCCTAGTTGTTACATTTAAGATAATGGCCTCCTGTTCCATTCATGTTACTGCAAATGACAAAATTCCATTCTCTTTTGTCTGAATAGTATTCTAGTGTATACATGTACCACATTTTCTTTATCCAATAATCCACTGATAGACACTTAGGTTGATTCCATATCTTTGCTATTATAAATAGTGCTGAGATAAACATGAGTGCAGGTATCTATTTGACATAATGGTTTCATTTCCTATTAGCAGATACCCAGTAGGAGGATTGCTGGATAGAATGAATGGTAGTTCTATTTCAGTTCTTTGAGAAATCTCTACACTGTTTTCCACAAAGGTTATACTAATTTACATTCTCACCAACAATGTATAACAGTTCTGTTTTCTCCACATCCCTGTCAACATTATTTTTTGACTTTTTAATAACAGACATTCTGCAGGGTACAGTGGCTCACGCCTGTAATCCCAGCACTTTGGGAGGCAGAGGTGAGAGGACTGCCAGAGCCCAAGGGTTCAAGACAAACCTGAGCAACTAGGTGATACCTCATCTCTACAATAAACCAAAAAATCGGTTGGGTGTGGTGTTCCATGCCTGTAGTTTCAGCTACTTGGAAGGCTGATGCAGGATTACCTGAGCCCAGCAGATCAAGGCTGTGGTGGCCATGCAGAGTGAGACTCCAACTCACACACATACAAAAGTCATTCTGACAGGTGTAAAATAACAACTCATTGTGGCTTAATTTGCATTTCTCTATGATTAGTGACATTAAGCACTGGCCATTTGTATGACTTCCTTTGAAAATGTCAATTCATAGCCGGGCTCCATGGCTCAGCCTATAATCCCAGCGCTTTGGGAGGCTGAGGTGAGTGGATTGCCCAAGCTCGCGGGTTCGAGATTCACCTGGGCAACTTGGTGAGACCTCATCTTTACAATAAAATTAAAAAATTAGCCAGGCGTGGTAGCATGCACCTGTAGTTTCAGCTACTTGGAAGGCTGAGGCGGAAGGATCGCCGGAACCCAGCAGGTCGAGGCTGCGGTGGCCGGGAGCAGCCACTGCACTTCCAGTCTGGGCGACAGAGTGAGACTCCAACTCAAAAAAAAAAAAAAAAAGAAAATGTCAATTCATGCCTTTTGTCTACTTTTTAATGGGGTTATATAGGTTTTTTGCTGTGGCTGTTGAGTTCTTTATCTGATAGGGGATATTAGTCCCCTATCAGATGCAGTTTGTAGATGTTATCTCCTATTCTGCAGGCTGTTTGTTCACTCTATTGATTATTTCTTTTGCTGTGCAGAAGCTTTTTAGTTTAAGTCCTTTTGTCTATTTTTTTGTTGCTTGTGATTTTGAAGTCTTAGTAATTAATTATTTGCCTAGACCAATGTCCAGATGTTTTCCCTAGGTTTTCACTCTAGTATTTTTATAGTTTTAGGTCTTACATGTAAGTCTTTAAACCATCTTGAGTTAATTTCTATGTCTTTTATGATTGATCATGGCTCGCTGTAGCCTCAAACTCCTGGGCTCAAGTGATTCTCCCACCTCAGCCTCTCGATTAGCTGGGAATACAAGCGCATGCCACCAAGTATAGCTAGTTTTTAAATTTTTTGTAGAGACAAGGTCTTGCTATGTTGCTTAGGTTGCTTAGGTCTTGAATTCCTGGGCTCAAGCAATCCTCCTACCTTGGCCTTCCAAAGTGCTAGGATTACAGGCGGTGCCACTGTGCCCAGTTGTTATTTTAAAAGAATACAGACCAGTTATTGTAGAATGTTCCTCAATTTAGGTTTGTCTGAATATTTAAATTCAGGCTATGAATTTTTGGTAGTCACAAAGTATGCTGTATCCTTTTCATTGTATCTATAGAAGCCTCAAAATGTTAGTTGCTTCTACTATCAGTGACATTAATTTTGGTCACTTGGTTATGGTGAAATTTCCCAGATTGAACCATTGTAAAGTTACATAAATATTTTGTAAGGAACTGTTGAGATTATGTGACTATCGTGTTCCCCATCAAACTTTCACCCAATAGTTTTGGTACCCACAGATGATTCTTGTGTGACTCAAGTACTACTACTATGTGTTTCCAGATGGTCATTTTCTAATTTAACAGTTACACATTTGTCATTTTAAGGAAAAATTTTTCCTTCTCCCCTCTCTATACAGACCCACGGAGTCTTATTTTTTTCAATGGGTTATAATCTGTAACTATCATTATTTATTTGGCCACTGGAAGCTTCTCCAAACTGGATCCTATTCCTTTTGGCATATCCCCATCATTTTTTGACCATTTCTTATTTTTGACACAATGAGATGTTCCAGACTCATCTTGTACTTTCTCTGACCCATTTCTCCAAAGAGTTCTGATTTTATTTTAGTGGAGAATGATTTAGAAATTAGATATGATAGTTAGATATGTTCAGTTATAGTGTGCTATGGTTTGAATATGTCCACTCCAAAATTCAGGTTTTACTAACATGAAGGAATCAAGAGGTGGGGCCTTTAAAAGGCTATAGGGCTGGGCGTGGTGGCTCATGCCTATAATCCCAGCACTTTGGGAGGCCAAGGTGAGAGGATTGCCTTAGCCCACGGGTACAAGACTAGCCTGGGCAACTTGGCAAGACCTCATCTCTACAATAAATCAAAAAATTAGCCGGGCATGTGGTATATGCCTATAGTTCCCACTACTTGGAAGGCTGAGGTGTTAGGATCTTCTGAGCCCAGCAGGTCGAAGCTGCAGTGGCCGTGAGCATGCCACTGCACTCCAGTCTGGGAGACAAAGTGAGACTCCAACTCAAAACAAAAAACAAAAAAAAAAAAAAACAAAAAAGAGGTGTATAGGCCATGAGGACTCCTCCCTCCTGTGTGGGACAAAAGCTTCAGGAAAACCCAGGCATGGTGGCTCAAGCCTGTAATCCCAGCACTTGGGAGGCCAAGGCAAGAGAACTGCCTAAGCCTACAAGTTAGAGACCAGACTGGGCAATTTAGCGAGACTTCATCTACACAATAAAATAAAAAAATTAGCCAGGTGTGGTGGCACACGCCTATAGTTCCAGCTACGTGGAAGGCTGAAGTGGAAGGATCTGAGTCCAGCAGGTTGAGGCTGCAGTGGCCGTGAGCGTGCCACTGCACTCCAGCCTGGGCGACAGAGTGAGACTCCAGCTCAAAACAAACAAACAAACAAGCTTCATACAGCTTCAGCTAACTTGTGATTTTTCTCTTCCACCATGTGAGAACATGGTGTTCCTCCCTCTGGAACAGATAACCATCCAACCTGCAAGCACCTTGATCTTAGACTTCCCAGCCACATGAACTGTGAGAAAGTAAATTTGTCTTTTATAAATACCCAGTCTAAAGTATTTTGTTATAGTAGTACAATTGGATTAAGACACAGGGATATACATACATACACATATATGTATATGTATGCACACACATACCTGCATGTGTGTATATACACACACATACATGTCTGTATTGAGAAATATTTTAAAAGTATATATGTGTTTATCTTTACATAAGTAGATATTAAAAACCATGAGTTCAAAACCTCCCATATAAATCCAACATTACAGGGTTCATTTTAGCCTTCTCTCTTTTCCATATATAAAACTTCCTTCTCCAACAATGAAAAAAACCCAGCTCCCATTATCCTCAACACACTTATTCATTTATTCAATCCTAGAACCAACAAAAAATATTTTCAAAATTGCTAATTCATACCACTACAAAAAAAAAAGCCAAAAAACTAGGATTCATTATTGTGTATAGTTCTGTTTATCTCAAACTTAAGATACTATGCTCAAAATTTACTTATCTTTCCTCTTTCAGTATAGTTGTGTTATTCATTTGAAATATGCTCATTTGTTTCTGCTTTTATTTACAGTTTCAGTCACATCCTTATTGATTTTATTTTACTGTTTTTTATAAATATCTAAAATATTTGCATGGCAATGTTCTCTAAAATTCTAAACTCATGTCATAAACTGCCACCAGGATTCTCTCTCTCGCAGAAGCCACAATAGAGCTTTTTAGTTTAGGAAGTATATTTCCCATAAAGAATGAGACTTTCTGTGGACTAGATAAAGAAAATATGGTACATAAACATGATGGAATATTAGCCATAAAGAAAAACAAAATCATGGCCTTTGCAGCAACCTTGATGCAGTTGAAGACCATCACATTAAGCGAACTATCACAGAAACGAAGAACTGAATACTGCATATTCTCACTGATAAGTGGGCCCTGATCACTGGTCACATGAGCACAAGGGTAGGATTGACAGACACTGGACACTGCCAGGACAGGGAAGAAAGGAGGAGGGAGGGAGGACACATGGCAACACACTGGGTACCAGGTCCCCTATCAAGGGGATAGAGGGTCAGCTACAAGCCCAAACTTCATCTGCATGCAACTTGCTTATGTAGTAAATCCTCACTTATACCCCACAACTAAACTAAACTAATACAAAATAGAACGATCCTTTCTGAGGTTGGGCATGGTGGCTCATGCCTGTCCCAGCACTTTGGGAGGCAGAAGTGAGAGGATTGCCTGAGCCCAGGGGTTTGAGACCAGCCTGGGCAACTTGGTAAGATCTCGTCTCTACAATAAATTAAAAAATTTTGAAAGGCTGAGGTGGAAGGATCGCCTGAGCCCAGCAGGTCGAAGCTGCGGTAGCCAGGAATGTGCCACTGCACTTCAGCCTAGGCGACAGAGTAAGACTGCAACTCAAAAAAAAAAAAAAAAAAAAAAATTAGCCAGGCGTGGTGGCACGTGCCTGTAGTTCTAGCTACTTGGAAGGCTAAGATGGAAGAACTGCCCGAGCCCAGCAGGTCGAGGCCATAAGCATGCCGCTGCCCTCCAGCCTGGGAGACAGAGTGAGACTCCAACTCAAAAAAAAAAAAAAAGAATGAGCCTTTCTGTAGACACTGCAAAAAAGTACAAACTCCTTTCCTTCTAGCCCAGCTGTGTTCTGGGAATTGCAATTTTGGATAATATAGAAATAAAAATAAAATGAAACAGGAGAAGCCGGGCTCGGTGGCTCAGCCTGTAATCCCGTGCCTTTGGGAGGCTGAGGTGAGTGGATTGCCTGAGCCCGCGGGTTCGAGACCCACCTGGGCAAGTGAGACCTCATCTCTACAATAAATCAAAAAATTAGCTGGGCGTGGTAGCGCGCGCCTGTAGTTCCAGCTACTTAGAA